>JAFVLL020040954.1:0-12668 GCA_021397915.2 Tor tambroides
TTTTTTTACAAGTGCTTGTGCCGCCCCCCACGTGTCATGAAAAAATGCCGCCCCGGGCGGCTGCCCGGTTCGCCCGTGCCAAAAACCGCCACTGGGATGAACGGTTCTCGACACAATAAAAAAGCAAACAGACAGACAGACGCACAGAGATTCCTGCCTTTATTAGAGAGAAGAATATGTTCAGCCCCTCCCTCCGAAGCTTCGAATATTCGGTGTTGATTACTATCGAAGCTTCGAAGCTCAAAAAATGGTATTCGGACCAGCCCTGACTGTCGCATGATCCTTCAGAAATCATTTGGATATGCTGATTTATTATCAGTGTTGGAAACAGCTGTGCTGCTTAATATTTTTTTGAAACCTGTGATACTTTTCTCAGGATTCTTTGATGAATAAAAAGTAAAAAAAAAAAAAAAAACAGCATTTATTTAAAATAGAAATCTTTTGTAACAATATACACCAGTGTTAAAAAGTTTGGGGTCATTTTTTTTTCTTTCTTTTTTTAAAAGAAATGAATGCTTTTATTCAGCAAGGCTGTGTTAAATTGATAAAAGTGGTAGTAAAGACTTATATTTAAGCTGAATGCATTTAAGTATGATGCAGTTTTATTTAATTGCAATTCAAATGCGACGTTTTCGAAAACATTTAAGTTCAGAAACCATTAAGTTCATAATTATATTACAATCCTGTAAGTAAAAAAGGGTTATTTTGCATGTTTGTTCTAATTGCATATTAAAATGTCTTGGCCCATTAATTGATTGGACTGCTAAGCATTAAAAAAAGTAAAAAATCGCTTTATTCATTCATTTGGAAATATATTGACCTATGCTATGTGGGATATAGTATGCTGGCAAATATAGTTTACTCTAAAAAAATCCATACAAATAGTGCACCATGTACTGAATTAATATGAAGGAATTGATTTTTATGGATGTTTTAACTATATTTTGAATTTTACACTGCATTGCATTGTGTTTTAAGGGTTAGCAGAAATGTCTGTTTAATTGATAATGTCCTGGCATAAAATGACCAATTTTATATATACAGTATACTGAGCGTGGTATACATACTATAAACTGTAGAAATAATATTGCTTTTCTGTATCACTCTGTGGCACTCAGCTGATTGTCAATCAATTTATCTGCATAATAACCAGGTCTGATAAATGTCAGCCTTTTCATGAGCTCATGGTGACTGAATCTGTTAGACATAATAATATGTTTCTAATTCACTCTTTTATGATCAAATATCAAGGCAAAAACTCTCAGGAGTGGAGGTTGTATCTTGTTCTTTGCCTCCACCTGCTGTTGATTGATCCCATTGCAAGCAGGTTTTCATAAGCCGTATGGTTTCCTCTGTGTAGGTGATGTTTACATCGGTGTGGTGGATAGAGGGGGTCAGTTAGAGGTCGAGATCACGCAGGCCCGAGGTCTGACCCCTAAACCAGGCTCAAAGAACATTCCAGGTAGCCCACGGTCAAACATGATTGAATTGTTTCATTTTATTCACATTACCTGTTAGGTAAGAACACAGAACAGTTTCATCATTGGATGTTTTCTTCTCTAACAGCAACTTATGTAAAGGTTTATGTCCTGGAGAATGGAATGTGTCTCGCTAAGAAGAAAACCAAAGTAGTGAAGAAAACCCTGGATCCAACCTTTCAGCAATCCCTTATGTTTGACGAGAGCCCGCAGGGGAAAGTGCTGCAGGTATTCAGTCAAAATCACTCCAGCTGTCCTTCACAAACACATTTTTCAGATAACAGCATAGTAACATCTAAATATGCAGCAGTCCCAATAAGTATTTAAGGCCACAAAAAGTTTTAACAATCTTACATTTGTTGATGGAAACGCAGGACTGTGTTACTGTGTTTTATGGTTTACACAATTCCTGTTCTGTACAGCCTTTGCAGTGTAAAAAAAGATTTTATTTATATTATAAACACCCCTTTAAGCGCTCTTAAAATATTGAATATGATCAAAGACTAAAATAAAGAATGTGCAAAGAATGTGGTGTAATTTATATGGTGTTAAAACCTTGCTATTTAACATTATTATTATTATTATTAATTTAATATTAATGAATTTAATATATATTAAATATAATACAAAATATAATATAAATTGTTTTTAGTATTTGCAATAAAATTCTTAACATTTTTTTACATTTGAAAATTTATTTTAAAGACAATTTTTGAGTCGCTGAAATTTTTATTGTTTTTAAAAGTAGTTTCTTATGCTCACCAAGGCTGCATTTATTTAATACAGTAAAAACAGTAATATTGTTAAATATTATTACAATTTAAAATGACTGTTTTCTATTTGAATATATTGTTAAAATGTAATTTATTCCTGTGATCAAAGCTGAATTTTCAGCACCATTACTCCAGGCTTCAGTGTCACATGATCCTTCAGAAATCATACTAATATGATGATTTGCTGCTCAAGAAACATTTCTGATTATTAATCATTGTTAAAAGCCATTGTGCTGCTTTATATATATATATATATATATATATATGTATATGTGTGTGTGTGTGTGTGTTTTGATGAATAGAAGAACAAAAGAACAGCATTTATTTGAAACAGAAATATTTTGTAACATTATAATTGTATTTACTGTCAGTTTTTGACACTTCCTTGCTGAAAGTATTAATTATACAAAAAAAAAAAAAATTAATTATATTAAAAAAAAAAAATCTTGCTGATCCTAAACTTATAAACAGTAGTGTTTATTTACTCTTTTAGAGGAATTTTTTTTTAAAAAAATCATAAATTATAAAACAAAATATGTACTGTTCAAAATTAAGGCAAAAAGTACATTGCAACATTTTTAAATGTGTCTAAAATTAAAACACTTAAAAATTTACTTATGAATGTCATTGCATTACATAAGAAACTCAAATCAAACCAAGTGCAAGTGATACAGTATATTTGGGGCCGCTGTATATTAAACCTCTCCACTGCTGATCCTTCATTTGTAACCTTTAACCTCTCCAGGTGATCGTGTGGGGTGATTACGGCCGCATGGACAGCAAGTGTTTCATGGGAATGGCTCAGATCCTCCTGGATGATCTGGATCTGACGTCGATGGTGGGCGGCTGGTACAAGCTCTTCCCCACCTCCTCTCTGGCAGACCCCAGCATCGGCCCCCTGACGCGCCGACTCTCCCAGTCCTCGCTCGAGAGCGCCACCAGCCCCTCGTGCACCTAGACACGTCCACGTCCCCTTCTAAATACGCCCGTCTTCTCTATCTCTACATGTGTGTCTTTGTTCAGTATACCCCGCCACTGACCCCAAGCGCATGAACACACACCCTGATAGATACAGCCAACTCGCCCGGAGCTGGAACGCTCCTCTTTACCGATACAGATATTAAGAGTTGGATACAAATCAGGCGTGACACATTACACACACACTCTCACCCTCGCAGATGGATATGGGTGTAACCAGCAACATGCAGTCGTAGGGTAGTGAAAAATTCATCATGGCTAGTTACATACAAATCCACTGTCCGCAGGTCAACCAATAGGGGCATTTAATAAACCCGTCGAGAAATATTCCTGACAATGTAGCATTCGTGTTGACGTCACGTCACACAGGAAGCAGAATGGGTTCTCCAAGGCTAGTAGTTTCCAGACCCTCGATGGTCAGTCATTTCTCTATGCCAAACCCGAACAAAGTTTTATTTTTTAAAAACCAAAGCAATTCTTATTATCTGTAGTGTTATATTATAGAATATGGATATGTAGCAGAGTCAGTGACTTAGATGAGATGCAAAAAACAAAGACGTGTTAGAAAAACTCGTAAGGTGCGATCACGTTTGCGAAATTTTGTTGGCAAAGAAATCCATTTTCAGTTGTCGATAGTGTAGCGATGTATAAAGTCACTTTCAAACCAAGCAACTTTTTGTGCGTGACCAACTTGAAGATGAACGAAATCTGCATTGGGACTTTTTCGCGAAATGGATTCCTATATAAATTCGCCTGTAAAATTTCGGTAAATGTGATCGTACCTTTAGACTACATACACAATTAAACTTTTAAAGGGCAGGGCTTTACTCCACATGTCAGGTTCTTTATTAATAATGCACACGATTCCTGTCGCATAAAGTAGCGTATTCTTTTTTTTTTCCGTTTTCGAAGAGCTGAATAAATAAATATATAGATCGATATTTGTGTTTATGTATTTATCGACTGCATTCTGCACGTTAACTCGCAACCCTTGTTGAGCAAAATATGTAAAGTGCTATTTTAAGCTTGCCTTTAAAATTACGTAGACTTATAGACGGTAGGTTATTTATTTTGCTAATGTTTCAATCTCACTTTTTGTCTGAACAACACCATCTGCACCGAGCTGCAGACATAGTTCTCCGAAGAAGAACCAACTGTCCTGTTAAACCAGCAACCCTCATACACAGCTGCATTGTGGGATACGCCGAACGGTGTCCGCTGGAAAACAAGAAAACTATTCTTGAAGCAAGTAGCGAAGCTTTCTGGGAAGTTGGAGCCGCACTAGACTTTACCGCCTCAAGTAGTTTTGGGTTTCTTTCTACCAGCATTTGGAACTGTTAAAGGCCTTTCCCATTTCCTGTTACACTCAGGAGGTCACGCTGAACAAAAAAACACACATGAGGACTGGTGATGGGGTCGCTCTCTCAACAGGATCTTGAAGCCCAGAACAAATGGCATTCTGTAAACCTCTGGACACTTTTTTTTTTTTTTGTCTTTTGAACCATTGTGACTATTCCTGTCCAATCAGCAGTCTTCTTTAGCTTCGTCTTTGAAGCTGAGTGGCTCTCGACGGTTTCTTCAGTTGATCTTCAGTGTTATGGAGACTTGTGGAAGGAAAGCAGCACTGTAGGTAAAAAAACTAAGTATTCATCCCACTCTTGTCAGCCTCCTAGATTTGTTTTTATAGCTCCTCTGAATATATCAGAGCTGGAGAAGGTACTTTACATATCATAGTATCTCTGTACCAGTTCAGTCACATCTTCTGCAGAGGTGATGGCATAATATGATTCATATGTGACAGCATCAGTAAGAACCAGAACATTATTCATTTCTAAATTCCCATATGGATCATTTGCCAAAACATTAAAGATGTTTGTATAATAATTCAGTCTGTTCAAACTCTCTTTGATGGAAGCGCACAAACTCTTGTTTGATTCCCTGGTTTGCATCATGATGGTGTTGATAGATCTGCTTTTAAAGGCGGATTATGAGACCATCAGCAAACCGTTTCATCTGATTTACCATTTTGAATCGCATCAGCGTTTGAAGTATTTTTTTGTGTTTTGTACATGCTGTTTTATCAATCTGCCAATGTCACCGCTACCCTGATCAAGATGTACTGCACAAAATTTGACCATTTCTCTGGATGTTCATAAGAAAGTGTGCCTCACATACTTTCAAAATCTCTTCTTTTTTATTTTCATTGTTTTAATTATCCTAGGCCATTCCATCCATGCACTTTACATGCACACGTTTCAATGCATTTGATAAGATGTAGATACTATAAAACACTTAATTTTCGTAATGAACGGTTATGTTCTTATAGAGATTATTTATCTTTAAATCCTGAGAAACATTTAGTCATTGCTTGTCTTTATTTAAAATCGTTTCTCTGTTCATGTAGATGTTTTTGCTTCACAAAGAATCTTTAAGGACAATTTCAAGATTTATTTTTTACATGATTACAACAACTGCTGATTTAGAGGTGCACACTAAATATATTTGCATTTTAATTGTTTCTGTAAGGCCAAAAGTATAAGTTGGACCAAAAAATGGGAATTTACACTTTCATGTTTTCATCTGAAACGGCAAAATATGTATTTTACCCATGCCAGTGTTGACATATTTCGAATATTTTACTTTCCAGCCCGTCGTTGTTGTTCAAGCTCGGAGGTTTTGCCTTTAAACATACAAAACGAGTTTCTGCAAACTTTCACATACACGTCTTGCTTCTTTTTTATTTGCACAAGGTTGATTGTGTTGCACATTTCTCTTTTCCACTAACAGACAAATGTCTGTACGTTAAATTAGGAACAAAAAATGACTTCTTAATTCTGACTTCAGATGAAATTGTATTACTGTACTGAAAACAAATTGTATTTGCAGCTGAATGTTTGTCCTTGGTAAACACATATGAAATAACTATTAGATATTGATATTTTTTCTATGTGATTTTACGTACTTGGGAATTTGGGATAATATACGTGTCCCTTTACTGTACAATGAAGTAGTTAGGAAATCTTACTGGTCTTGCATTTTTGCAAAATGAAAAGAGTCTGAATGCATGAATATTTGTACTGTACTGCTCTATTTTTTCAGGTGTAGTGGATGGATGTAGTTTGTTGCAGTCCATA
Organism: Tor tambroides; assembly: GCA_021397915.2. Classification (NCBI taxonomy): domain Eukaryota; kingdom Metazoa; phylum Chordata; class Actinopteri; order Cypriniformes; family Cyprinidae; genus Tor; species Tor tambroides. Next base: position 6,364 of record JAFVLL020040954.1, read on the forward strand.
GCTAAACCAAATGCAACATTGGAAAAAAAAAATTCTAGATTTGCCGCTTCCAGATTTCTGCGATTTGGATGCGTTTTGATATTTTAACATGGAATGAGAACGATCAGATCCGTTGTGTTCCGACAGTAATCAGATACAGCTATCAAATGCTTCTGTGATGTGTTGATAATCTGTAAATACAAATCTTTGAGTATGATGTTGTAACTTAAGATACCAGAAAAAAGTGGTTGGCATCTGGTTCGTTTAAAAATGCTCGATGTTGACCTACGTCATGCTTTATATGCGAGACCACTTCATGCTTTTCAGTTCATACATGGTGAAGTCCGAAGAGTCTTTTTTGGCAGTTTTATGGCATGCGCAGTTTATGTGTGAGTGTAAGTGACACCAGCCTGACTGGGGAATGATCTTAATACACTGAATGCAGATATCAATATCAATGTGATGTTATGATGTAAGCTGAATAAACCTAACAGAGCGTTTCTGTGTGGGCCAACAATCATAGCGGAAACAGTTGGGTGTGGTCAACCTGGTATTCATGCTTACTTTTTTATTTGCATTCAGAAATGGACAGTAGATTGTAAAACTGAGAATGATGCTGAATTTGAACATTTATTTTATGAGATTTTGCTTCGTCAGGTGCTGTATGATGTATATAAATGATATAAATGTTGACAGATTGCTTTAATTTCAAATAGGAATGTAATCCCTTTACATCTTTCTGGGCCATTTAAAAGAATAGTTCACCCATAATGAGAATTTACTCACCCTCAGGCCATCCAAGATGTAGATGAGTTTGTTTCTTGGAGAAATTTAGCATTACTTCAGTTGTTCACCAATGGAGTGGGAGTCAAAACAACTGATAAAAGCATCACAATAATCCAAAAGTAATCTACACCCCTCCAGTCCATCAATTAATATGCATATTTCTCTCCTGATTCAGACAAGACAAAGAGGACTCATGTTAGTAATAGTTTGAAGTTAAAAATGTCGCAATGATGGATTTGTTTCCTACAAACATGCAGCTTTCAGCTTCACAAGATGTTAATTGATGGACTGGAGTGGTGTGGATTACTGTGATGTTTTATCAGCTGTTTGGACTCTCATTCTGACGGCACCCATTTATTTCAGAGGTGATGTAATGCTCAATTTCTCCAAATCTGTTCCTCTGAAGAAACAAACTCATCTACATCTTGAATGGTACATTTTCAGCAGATTTTGGGGTGAACTGTTCTTTTAAACCCTTGTGAAGTCTTTTTATGAACCCCTAATACTGTTTTTGTTACGTTTGTGAACAAATATAAAGACTAATGAGGATATATTGAGCTTTTATCTTATTTTTGTAAAAAGAATTATCTTACAGAGTGGTTTGTTGGATGAAAGGCGATGGCTTGTTTATTGCCTTACTTGAGAGATTATTATAAGGCTTAGACATGTTACTGAAAGCCTTGAGTGTTTTGCTTTGATATTATTAGTGATACTAAAGTATCTCTAACTTGAATGTACGTATTAAATATTTCATCTTATTGTATTATAAAACGTATTTGTTTTACAGTGTCTGAGTGACAGAATAACATCTTTACCTGGTATGTGTTGATGTTTAAAGGCTTACATGAGCACAACATCCCTGGTATCTAATTCGATCTGTTTGCTATCACAATTGATTTAAGCATTCAGTTTTGCTGAAAAACTAAGATGGATATCAGATTTTTGCTGTGCCTATAGGTCAAATGTAACATTCAATGCATGCCTGTTTTTAGTCATTTATTTCACTGAGATTTGTAAAGTGATATGGAGGAAGTAAGCATTATATTTTCTTTGCGGCATGTTTATCTTTATTTTCTCAAAGAGCCATGTGGTGTCTTATAAATTTAGGCTCTATTTTTTGTGATCACACTTAACTAAGACATGGAATTAAAGAAAATAAAATGTATTTTTATTTTATTCATATTATATGATTACAACCTTGAATTTATTGTAGTTTTGGGTTGCACTTAAAGACTGTCATTGGCAACTGATTTATTTCACAAATGCAAAGACGGTCATTTGTAGTCTGTTTTCTTGTCCGTGTAGCAAAGCTGTTAGCAGCTCTTTTGTTGTCGCCATAAATCAGCCATTCATATTATTCATGACATTGTGAACAGCACAAGACACTGTTGAGACATGCTCACCTTTGCAGACAGAGGTTTTCAACTTTTACAAGAAATGTAGCGACTTTGAAAACGATGCCCAGTTGCATCCCCTATATTTAACCCACTTCGGTTTAAGTCTTGCACTTTGAGAGAGCACGATCAAAGATTTATCAGAGCAAGAGTAGCCCCCAAAACCTTTAGAAAATGATTTGAGCTGACAGTGCGCTGCTGCTGGAATAACAGAATGGGAAAGAGCTGTATAGGGAAGTTGTAATTTTATACTTGTGCTTTGTAAATGTTTTCTATGTGCAGTATTTGATAATGTAAAACTGGTATTTTTGTGGTTTGTACGCTGCAGAACTGATTATTTAAGGTGCACGCAGTTTTGTAAGAAAAGGTTGGGAAACTTTGAAAAAAAACAAACCATTTTGACTGAAGCCTGTATCTGCATGCATATTGACTGCTGGAAGCTGGAGGTCAATAAATTTTATTTCAATCATCTCGTCTTTGTGTCTGAATTCAATATGTAGCTATAATTAAGTGTGGTTTAATCTTATCCTGAACCATATAGGCCTGTACTTGGAAAAAAGAAAAAAGAAAAACACCTCCTCGGCAACACCAAACAAAATACTTTAGTTTAAGAACAAATGGTGTTTTATTTGGCAAACAAGGAGTTGCCAGATATTTTCAACAATGCAGAGTAAATCAGTAAGATATGTATACCAAGAATACCAAGAAAAGTAAGTGTAGGCCTATGTTAAGTGCAATTTTACATGTAGGACCAGGTCACAGCATTTGGAGTGAATTGCCTAATGTTCTCAGGCGCTGTACAATAATAGGACAGTTCAGAGACTGAGCGCAGAGGGTCCACTGGAGGGACTCCAGCCATCGTTCATTTGTCCCAAACTGTAAGTAGGAAAAGAAAAGTGGGAATATGTTCCCCTGAAATTGGTGCATGAAGTCTGATTGGGCCAGTCCCATGTTTTCTTGCATGTAAAACCGCGGTCTCCGTTTGCAAGGCCTACAAACGCGTTTTCCAGGTTCCTTGTTGCACATGTGCAGGTCTCTGCCTCACGGGGGCGCTGCTTTCCCGCTGCAGAAGTGACTCCATGGAAAACGGGCTGCTAAACTTCTTGTCTGCCTCGGGGCGTTTGCAGGTCGCCCTGTTTTCCGTTTCATTCTTCACAGAGGGAATTTCAATGCTTTCATAAAACTCAGGGAAGACATCGCGCAATCCACTGAAGTGTCGTCGCAGTATCTTTGGGGTTATTTTACTATCGTCCACTTTCCAAAAGTTGCGTTTTGCATTTGGGCATTCTGGATTTATAGGCACCTTTAAATATTAAGGCAAAACTTATCATTATAAAAATAATAATACAAGAAGAAGATGATGAAGAAGACTTACGTACCTTTACAAAGAACTTACCTAGTAAAACGTTAATTTCTTCTCAGGTGCGTTTTGAATGACATAAGCGATCAGACCCAGGTAGGTCATTTTCTGTTTGGAGTATCTCTTGTATTTTCTTCTGAGCAGCGTGTCTGTGCGCTCTCGCTGCATCTCACATCTGAAGCGATGAAAAGTGTCTGCCGTGTACTTTGTGTTGTGGCCTATATATGAAACACATCGGCTATAGAAGATGTAGATGGCCATTCCTCATTAATGTCTCTTTTACGTAATTGATGGAGGTGTTAACATGTGAGCAGACATGCCTGGACCACCACGGTCAATATAATTTTTTTTTTTAAATATTGCAACATGCAAAAGCATGAAACAACGAGTTTAAAGATGCGAATAAATAATGTAGCCTGTGTGAAAATAAACTAAATTTTACTGATAAAATCTTAAATAAGCAAACGTTTTATTAGACTAATTAATTACGTTGTATCATGTATTTCATTAACAAATAAATAAGACAAACAAATATTTTATTAAGTAATTGCGTTTTATATTTAATCATTTTAGTTTAAATAAATAGGTAAAAAATAAACCTGCTCATAAGCACAATATTTTATAATCATCCACTTCCCAAAAGTAGCATTGCGTGTTTGGGCACTCTGGATTTATAGGCTCCAGTAAATATGAAGGGAGAAATTAGTAATAGCCAGGAAGAAGAAGAAGACATATAGGCCTTACATTTACACAACAGTTGTTTGATATGATAAAGATCATAATCGGACTCTGATAACATTTTTAAGCTCTTTCCTATCCCCATCCACAAATATCACCACTGTTATGTATTCACCACTGTCATAAATAATGACATTATGTAATAATTTTAGTTTAAATAAACAAATAGCTTAACCATTCATAAATGGTGTTATATGATGTGATGCTTCAGTGTAGTATTATTTCTATATACTTTGGGTTTAGGTTTTCTCTAAATTTGTTTTCACACAGCACTTTTTCCTGTTCCAAAATGTATATAGCACTTTTCTAAAACTCAAGGTTTGTGGCTTAATCACAGAGCAATACAAGAAGCTTTTTCTCTGTTAACAAAGAAATAAACCAATTGATTCAATCTGGTTCAAAACTGCGAGTTCCCAACATTCCAGTGTTTATTGTCATGAGACATGAATTCACACGTGGCCTTCATGTGCAAATGAAATACTTCATACAATAAGTGGTAACAAATCGACAGACTAGTTCACAACCTCTTTAAAAGATCCTCACACTTAGTTAATATGGGCAAAACAAAGGAGATAATACAGTAAATATTCTCTTAATTTAGTTATTAATAAAGATACTATTTGCTTAATATGACTAGATTTATTGTTATAGGCAGAACATTTTGATATTTACATAAATATACTCTTATGTCCATGGGGTTTTGGAATTATTTAATATCAGCACATATAGATCCCAACTGTTAAAGGTCTTTGCTGTTTCATGAACAAACAATACACTAGAAAAAAAGGTTAACTTTCTTTGCTCAGGACTAGGTTTTCTAAAGCACCTTTTATGTCTTTTTTTTTTTTTAAATAAGAAACAACCAGCTCTTTGAGGTAAAACTGCTGTGAACAGTATGTATTTTACTGTATTATTTAAAAGTGTTTTAACACTATATTACTTTGACCCTTAACCTCAAACAGAAATGAAAACTACAATTGCAACGTTCTACAGTTTTGAGTTTGACAGCTTTATTAGAAAATATAACTGTCAGCACACACTGTTACATCTGACCACTGCTCTAATAGTTACAGTGTCTCTTTTAGTTGGCAGGTGGATCTAATTATTAATATAGTTTACAGTGTGCAATTCAACATGCAAAGTACTAAAACGCATAATTGCAAGCCTCCCCCCCCCAATTCAAGCCTTCAGCAGGTGCATAAAACAACATTTAACATAAACAGAAAAAAAACTTGAGCATGTGTACACAGATTTATTTTCTCACATCTGTTTGGTTATTAAATTGTCTTGCTCAGTTCAATAATCTGTTATAAATAAGGTTATTAGTGATAAAATGGAACGGTTTAAGCCACATGTTTCAAGAGCTACAAGGACATTTGTCCACAAGCATGTCCTACTTTGCAAAGTTACAGCGATCTGGTTGACCACACCGGATATTTCCCAAAAGATGCCCGTGAGAGGTTTAGAAAACACATTGCATCACTTTATTTGGCAAAAAAAAGTTGGCAAACAATTGACAGTGTAGAGACTACATGACTAAGATGTTTAACATGTTAAGTGTCTTAACAACAAATGGTTAAGTGCAGTTTTACATGTAGGCCCAGGTCACAGCATTTGGAGTGAATTGCCTAATGCTCTCAGGTGCTCTACAATAGGACAGTTCAGAGACTGAGCGCATCCTCTTGGAGGGTCCACGTCCATCATTCATTTGTCCCAAACTGTAAGTAGGAAAAGAAAAGTGTGAATAAGATCCACTGAAATCAGCGTATGAAGTCTGATTGGGCCAGTGACATGTTTTCCTCTTGCATGTAAAACCGCGGTCTCCGTTTGCAAGGGCCACAAACGCGTTTTCCAGGTTCCTTGTTGCACAAAGTGCCTCTGCCTCACGGGGGCGCTGCTTTCCCGCTGCAGAAGTGACTCTATGGAAAACTATGGCGTTATATGTGTGCCACAATCCTGAGCGAGTAATTGTAAGTTTTGAGCACAGAGAACTATATTTTGCAAGCACATTACATTATATTTTGAACAGAAATTAACAATCGCAAAAA
>JAFVLL020040955.1:0-20568 GCA_021397915.2 Tor tambroides
TTTTTGTTTTTTTTTTTTTTTTTTTTTTTTTTTTTTTCTCCTCTTCTTTTTACATACAGTACTACATAAACATGATTAAATAATCTAACAAAAACTGCTATCTCAAACAGATTAATTAAAGGTAGCCAGTTTTTAGTCACATGTTGTGCTTGGTGAGTGTCAGTTTTGAATCTTGAGTAGATCTATTGTGTGCGTGTGAAAAGGACTTTTTGAATGCACTCCTCTGCAGGGATAGGGAGTTTACTTTTAGACTTTTTCCTTACTGCTGTTTTCTGTATGTATGTGTGTAAGTCATTATTAGCAAGCTTCATCTCCTATCTTCTCTCTTAAGAAGTTTCTCCTGCTAGTTTTTGACAGTCTGTCTCTCCTCAGATCGACTCTTCCATGAAAACCTCCCATCAACCTCACACTCCACATTCACGTATGCTCTTGCACAGAAAAACCCACACTCATTCTGCAGTGTAGTGCACTTAAGGCTCTCCAACACTTCAGTGTTGTTCTTTGGCTAATGTTTACAAATCCCTCCTAATTCCAGCTGAGTCGCCGCACACAAGCACAGAAAAGATTTGTTTCAGCCTCACAGTCAGAGGCCTGCCGCAGTTCAGCAGAGAAGAGGATAAACAAACAACTACAGAGAAGAGACCGAAAGAGACACATTCTGGCAATGGTTGTGCATGTTATGTGTGTGTGTGTGTGAATAGGATTCTGTAAGTAATTCTGTTCAGCTTTATTTAACTTACATATTTAATTTACCTGTAATCAAATTGTAATGTGACATTTTAAATAAATGATATATTTTATAAATACAATCAATCAATCAGTCAATATCTAAATACAGTTGTGCATGAGTAATCACATAAAGTGTCCGTTTTTTTTTTGTTTGTTTTTTTCATTTTTCAAAGGTAAAGTTTATATGACTGTGCATATAATATATATACATATATATATATATATATATATATATATATATATAATTGAAAGTTGTTTAAAATAATTGCTTAGAAGATCATAGATTATAAATTAAATTAATAACATGCATCTCATGTTAATTAAGGGACTACATGCACAATAATTCTAAAGAAATTTGCCAAATGCACTTTAATTGGCTGTAAAAATTTGTAAAAGAAGTAAAGTTCTATATGTAGAAGGAAACACATCAAGGTCAATCCAAACGAATGAATATGTGAAAAACATTTAATACATGTAAATCTGTATCATATTTGAAAACAAAACACACACACACACACACACACACACACACACAAATGTAGTGAGAATAGAGAAACAATAACAAACAAAATGCTCAATAAATAATCAAAAAAAAAAAAAAATGTCCCTGATGCCAAACAGTAGTAATTTTTCCGTAATGGATGGAGGTGTTATGTAGCTGTTCATCTACTGTCTCTAGCAATGTACACTCGTGTTTGTCAGCACTGTAAGTGACTGCTGCTGGTATCCGCTGCAACATTAATGTGACAATCTGCAGTCGTAAGTGTTGTTAACGGTTAGCGCTGAAAGTGCTTCTGTCAGTGACTTATGTATCTGTGGTCAACACTGTCTCTTCTGGGCTGTTTGTCAAGTTCTCTTGTCTAGTTTACACTTCACAGTACCATACAGTACAGTAAATGAAGGTTAATCGTGTTTTTATTTATTTATAGAGTTTTCCCTCTATGTTTTTTGCAAATAAGATATTTGCTCTCAGTGTGAATTGTACATTGCACTTAGATCTTAGCTGTTAATTTAGCTGATGTTAAAAATAATATTATAGATTATAAATTACAAAATAATTGTAAAACAAACTGTTCAAAGATTTAGATGCATCTGAAGGTAGACTATTTAGATTTTTTGCTTCTCTACAATCATGTCACAACCAGCCATACTGTGTATCTAGAGAACTTGGTAACCATTTTTTGCTAATAGTTTAAATATGTGAGGAATAAGATTTATTGCAACTTCATATTAAACCATGCATTTTCATATACTTTAGTATGAATGTTTGTGCATAAATAACCTTGGCAAGAGTATACATATGCAGTGTGTGTGTGTGTGTGTGTGTGTTCTGTAAATAGCCGAGTCTGAGTGGCTGTTCACTGTAAGAGTCTATTTTAGCTACACGTAGGAAAACAGGCCACTGGCCATCTCAGCAGTCTAAACTGAACACCTTCATGCCAAATAAATAAACTATATTAATTCACTGTTCATGCAGACGCACCCACATGTCTAAACAAACACACACACACACACACACACACACACATATACACATAATACTGTATGACAGTGCTGGTTTAACAGAGATATTTCTAGTATGTCTTCTGTGATGTCACTTTACCCATGACAGGTAAAACCGGTAACTTCAGCTATAAATGTTTTCTTACAGTTGCTGATTAATTTGCAGAATGTGGTTCCTGGAGCTGTCTATGTAGCCTCCTGCTGGGAATCTAGCAGCCTGCCCTGTCTTGTTCTGTATATGCATTGTACCAGAACATCACCAGCCGACTGAAAAAAACTTCATAGCATCTAATTGCATACTCATTCTGGAGAATTCTGATTGATTTTGCTTCAGTTTTCTAGAAAACTTTGTAAGGTCTAAAGAAAGAACAAAAGAAAAAAAAAGTTTTACTTTTTGGATTATGTTGGTTTTATAACAATGGAAGTGATTAAAGTTTTGCTGGCAATAAGCCTGGTTTCTGACAACATAAATTGTCGCAAGCAACATTCAACTAACAGTATTTCATTATGTCATAGTGAGCATTTTACAGTATATTTCCCAATATATTAGGATTTTCCTAGCTATTAATGCATATATTTGTATTTGAAAGGCACATTTACCCATGAAATTTGCTTGAAATTTGAGTACCATGTCACTTCCTGCTCTTCATCCTCTCCTTTCATCCTCTGTGTTATTAATTTGTTGTTTGAAATATTCAGCTTAATAACTCACGTCATGCTCTCAGTTTATTTGAGTGTAAACGCTGTCACCCATATCTGGTAGGACTTGCTGAATTGCTTGCTCTTTTGGGCGAGCTGACGTGTGGCATGCGCTTAACGGCTCTTCAAAAGGATTTTTTTTTTTTTTTTTTTTTTTTTTACATGACTCCCGGCTTCATAGTATATTTGAACAGCAGATAAATTTGCCTGCGTCTGTGCCTGTAATTACACTCTAAGCCATGTGTTTTTACAGCCTGCTTAACAGAGGGAAATTATCTCCTCAAAACCAACCACAATTAATGGAGCCACTTTGCTGGTATACTTGTGCAAAAACATTGTAATGACATTTAGCAGAAAATTGCCTCTTCTTGAAATATAAGAGAGAAGATTAGGGAAAGCTCACGCCTCGCTGAGTCACTCTAAGTGGCTCATTCGTTTTACCCAGAGATAAAGATTGCTATCTACGTGTGTCAGGGATCTACATCTTGTTGTAATTGCAATATAGTCTCAGCCTCAGATGGCACGCCCATGACCTGCCCACAACCGAGTCACTGACTGTCTGAAGTATACTGCAGACAAAAATAGCAAGAACTGACAATTGTCACTTTCAATCTAATTTGCTGGCTTTACTCAATTCCTAGGAGTCAGCCTAAATCAGTCTGTCAGGAAACAAAGTCATTTTTACAAGGTACCGGCTAGATACACTTAGTACAAATATTTTTATATCTGCTATCTTTTTTTATTTATCTATTTTCATTATTATTATTTTTTTACGTGTTGGTTATGTTTGTCAGCCCACCCCAATATATATACAGTTGTGTTCAAAATAATAGCAGTGTGTTTAAAAAAGCGAGTAAAGCTCAAAATCCTTATAATACCTTTTACTTCAATACACACAAATGCATTGGGAACACTGCACATTCTATTCTGAATCAAAACATGAAGAAAACTTTTTTATTACTTTACAGAAAGTGAAGAAAAAGGAATATTAGGCTGTTCAAAAAAATAGCAGTGCTGTTCATTTTTCTTTACAAAGTCAAACATTTACTGTATAAACAGAAAAAATGCTTGAAGATTTAGCTTTCTTGTGAATGACTGAACTAACATTTAGTTGTATAGTCATGGTTTCTGAGAACTGCTTCACATCTGTGTTGCATGGAGTCTGGCAGGTATTCCAGCCCATGGGACAATTGCACTACATACCACAATTCCTCTGCATTTCTTGGTTTTGCCTCAGAAATAGCATTTTTGATGTCACCCCACAAGTTTTCTATTGGATTAAGGTCTGGAGATTGGGCTGGCCACTCCATAACGTTTATCTTGTTGGTCTGGAACCAAGATGCTGCTTGCTTACTGGTGTGTTTGGGGTTGTTGTCTTGTTGAAACAGCCATTTCAAGGGGATTTCCTCTTCGGCATAAGGCAACATAACCTCTTTAAGTATTTTAATGTACTCAAACTGATCCATGATCCCTGGAATGCGATAAATAGCCCCAACACATAGTATGAGAAACATCCCCACATCATGATGCTTGCGCCACCATGCTTCACTGTCTTCACAGTGTACTGTGGCTTGAATTCAGTATTTGGGGGTTGTCTGACAAACTGTGTGCGGCCCCTAGACCCAAAAAGAACAATCTTGCTTCATCAGTCCAGAAAATATTGTGCCATTTCTCTTTAGGCCAGTCAATGTGTTCTTTGGAAAATTGTAACCTCTTCATTTTTTCAACAATGGGACTTTGCGGTTGTTTCTTGTCGATAGCTTGGCTTCACATAGGCATCTTCTAATTGTTACAGTACTCACAGTTAACTTTAGACTTTATTTGATCACCCTGGAGCTGATCATTGGATCATCTGAGTCTTTGGCTATTCTTCGATCCATTCGAATGGTAGTTTTCCATTTTCTTCCACATCTTGGTTTTGGTTGCCATTTTAAAGCATTTGGTATCATTTTACCTGAGCAGCCTATCATTTTTTGCACTTTTTTATATGTTTTCCCCTTTAATCAACATTTTAATCAAAGTGAGCTATTCTTTTGAACAATGTCTGGAACGACCCATTTTACTCAGATTTTCAGAGAAATGCACAGTACAACATTTGCAGCCTTCGTCCTTAAATAAGGGCCACTTGTTTGACACCAGTTTTTTCACAGAATGATTTACCTCTCTAATTAAACTCCACACTGCTATTATTTTGAACATGCCCTTTTCAATTAATAATTCAGTTACACAGAATCAACAGCATGCATGTCACGACTGTTGGGTCTATTGGTTTTCTATTACTCTACCACACCTACTAGTAAAATATTTGCCATATAGAAATATAATTTCTACCAAAAACAGTGATTGATCTGGTCAGTGATGTTGGACTGCTATTATTTTGAACACAACTGTATATGTTTCTTCAGATGACTTCTACTTGTTCTATAGTACATTAGAACAAGCTGTATAATTTGATCCCAATGAGCCAACATAGATTTGTGAAGTTTCTCAAGCAAAACAGGCTTTTGGCAGGCACTGGCTCGGCTATTAGTGAGCACTAACAATTTCATTATTAGAAAAGAAATGGTGCGTCACACAACTCAAGTATTACGGCATTAGCGCCATTTGAGTTTGACAGCTGGAAGGATAAACTTTCACTTTTTTGCAGTTTATGGACAGTGAACTGCAGAGTCTAAAAGGCTCTTGAGTACTTGCAGTTCTTGATGTTAATTCAGAGCTGCAGCCTTAAACATGTCTCCTGTTTTTACTGCAGAGGTTGATTGCTACAGCATGGATCTGTTCCAACATTTTTGTGAATTTTATTTAGAAAATTTATATTTTCTTACAGGAAATGTTTTGACACACATTGTTAGAGGCTAGACAGCGCTACACTCATGTGGCATGCTGATTTTATGGGTGCCATTAAAAAGGAAACCACCAAAGCTCTTCTGAATGGTCACATTGCCTTTTGATTTCATCGTCTTTTTCAGGCATTTGAAGCGCATTAAATCTTTGTGTCCAAACCTACATTTTGGATTATAATCGACTGTTAAGACAAACACCAGCAGCAATACCACAACAGATGATCATTTACTTCCCACAGAAACTGTCATCTGTTGTGGACTGCAAACTCTCATCCTAGAAAGTAAAGTGAAAGTAATAAAATACATTAACAAAAGCAGAAAGGGAAAAACCATGGCGTATTCCTGCTATTAAAAACTTTGTGGTGTCAATTTAACATCAAAATTGGAGTTTTATGGCTTTTATTCCATGTCTTTTAGCTTTCATGCAATCTGTATGCTAGTGTAGGGCTAAAATTAACTATTTATTATAAAGAAAGACCAAATGGTCACTCATCTTTGGAAAATTCTTATTTTTGTCCAGTAACATTATAGAATAAGAAAATCTTCCCCTGATGCCATATAGCTCTTTAGATATGTCCCAATCAACTTTCTGTTTTAAAAGGAAATATGTCAATACAAGAAAGAAAACTGCGCTCATCAAGCAACTTCATGGAGTCTTTAGTGATTTTCTGTTTTCAGAGGAGTTATATAAGATGGTGTAGTTTGACATTTAATACTATTCTGGTATGAATCATTGTTTTACCGTTATGAATGTTGTTGACCCAGAATAGATATAACAGAGTTTAGAAGTGTGTCTTTTCATAGGTCAGGGCATGAATAAGCAAGTGATGTTTTTACCATTTCAAGGAGACGTTTTCATACGCATGTGTGGAACGTGTAGTGCTCATCACTGAATTGGACTTGGGCCTCAAGCGGTCAGAGTGGGTGGAAGAGGAAATCCAAGAGTACTCAATAACCTGCGAGGCATTGGGTGAAAACCCCTACCGGTGTGCGTCACTGTTCAAGACATTTTCCAGACTGCTCCGAATGATGAGCTTTGACCAAGACCAAACATTTTTAACACTCTTTACATTTACTTGCCTTTAGAGATCTAGTAATGATTTAAGAGTTGTTTGATCTATCTGACAGCAAAGAAATACTTTATATACTGTGAAATGTATGTGTGAAACGAAAGAGTTACTGTTATGCGAATTTTCAGTCTTTTTCATCCTATTCTCATCTATAAACTTTAAAGTCAGCATTATACCTTATACATTATACATTCACAACCCATTGTATTCCTTTAATTCAACAGTGTTTGATTAAAACAGGCTGGACATTTTGTCCATTTTACACAATAACATGGCAAATGAAATAAAACAATATGGCAAAAAAAAAAAAAAAAAATCACTTAAAATAAGTATGCACATGGGTCTCTTTCAGATATCCCGTGAAAACACTTGTAAAGATGAGAAACAGTTGAGAACGAGTAGACGTGAGATATGGCTGTATATTGGCACGGCTGTGATTTGGCCATAGGCACGAAGCTGCAGACTGAGTTTATACAACAGTTCCATGGCACAAGTGTGTAAATGCATAAAAAATAGTGTCTTAAAAAGTCCTTTTTTTGTGAAGAACTACTTCCTTCTGCCACGGATTCAAATTTAAATTTGACAGTTTATCACCTGAGCTCAAGCCTCCGTTACTAATTCAAAAACGTCACTTTAGAACTAGAACGAAGGAATGTTGAGTTGCTTCATTCATTCAAGCTAATTGTATTACTGTAGTAAAAGCAGTGTATAATGTATATATGAGTCACCGCGCTCCACTCCCAGATAATTGAAAATGGGCAAGGAGGCGGAATGTGGGTGGAGCTGGTTGTTGAAACCACGCCTGCCTAGCTCGTAGGTAGTGACAGCTCTAAATTATGCAGAACTTTAAGGCTTAATATAAATTAAACAGATGAAATATGAAAAAAAAAAAGTTGTCATGAAGGGCAAAATTCAGTTGTTATGAAGGGCAAAATTAGCTATATAGACCAAAACCACTTTTTGTACCAGGCTGTGAACATGTTTTTTTTTCTGCTGTGAAGTTGGGCATTTTAACATGGAGGGTCTATGGGATTGACTCCCTTTTGGAGCCAGTCTTTAGCGGCCAGTCGATGAATTGCAGTTTAAGTCACTTCCGTGTTGGTTTCAAGAGAGCGACTGGAAGGTTACCGCTTGGATTACCTGCGTCTGATCCAGCATTCATTCTTCAGATCAGTCTCATATTCACACAATAAAACATTAGTTTGAATGTCCAATAGGCTCGTAACCTTTCATCTGTTAAAGGTGATTCCTGATGACAGCGCTGCTCAGTGCATGTGTTGGCTGCGTACAAGCTGGTTTTGAAAGAAAAATAACTTCCTTGTTCAAAACTGTGCTTTAGAATTTTTCAATTTAAAAGGCTTTACTGCTGACTCCTAAAAACAGTATCTTGTCACCATCTAATGCGGAACAACAAAACTAAAATCACCATCATGAACACACACACTCACACACACTGTTTCCTAATGCTAAATACTACTATTATTTATATAAAATATTATTTATTCAATTATAATATTTAATAAACAACAACAACAGCCATCATAAAAGTTGCTAGGCAATTCAGTAAAAAGTACAAAGGCAGCGCTCTGATATACAGCATTAAATTTACATAAACATGATGAGATTTTGCCAAAACTATTTGCTCTGGAACAAATAATAGATTAATGAGACCAAAGACTGCCCTTTAGATTTACACAAAACAAATTATATCTCAGTTAACCACTATAGAGACATCAGAGCCAGAAGCAAATTCCAGAAGACCTAGCCATGGTGAGGTGCTTTAAGTGGGTTTATGAGCGCTGAACGGCCACTGACATCCTGGAGCTCACATCTCCGAAAACATCAAAGCAAATTTTCAAATAGACGTTATCTTTATTAAAAAAACGCAAATGTGATGTCCAAACAAGTAGATTCTCCCCTAAAAAAACAAAAAAAACCCTCTTAAATCTACATTCCGTAACACAAAGCAGCATTATTTTTAAAATTATAGTGGATTTGGGCATCCGCCATGACACTCGTTGTGAGAAATATGGCAACTTCGGCAAGCGGAGTGATACAAATGGTGAAACAGCTGTTGGAGTTCTGTTGGACTTTAATATCACACTCTTATCAGCCAATCAGATTCGAGGTCTAGAAAGAACTCTGAATGTATATATATATATATATATATACACTGCTCAAAAAAATTAAAGGAACACTTTGAAAACACATCAGATCTCAATGGGGAAAAATATCATGCTGGATATCTATACTGATATGGACTGGGTAATGTGTTAGGAACGAAAGGATGCCAAGATAAATGAAAATTATCAATCAACTGAATTAAAAGACACCCCAAAAATCAAAGTGAAAAAATGATGCAGCAGGCTAGTCCATTTTGCTGAAATTTCATTGCAGCAACTCAAAATGTTACTCAGTAGTTTGTATGGACCCCACGTGCTTGTGTGCATGCCTGTCAACATCGGTGCATGCTCCTAATGAGACGACGGAGTCTGGGGTATTTTCTCCCAGATCTGGACCCAGGGCATCACTGAGCTCCTGGACAGTCTAAGGTGCAATCTGGCGCCGTCAGATGGACCGAAACATAATGTCCCAGAGGTGTTCTATTGGATTTAGGTTAGGCGAGCGTGGTAGCCATTCAATGGTATCAATTCCTTTATCCTCCAGGAACTGCCTGCATACTCTTGCCACATGAGGCCACCAGGAGCAACCCAGGACCCACTGCACCAGCGTAGGGTCTGACAATGGGTCCAAGGATTTCATCCCGATACCTAATGTCAGTCAGGGTGCCATTGTCTAGCCTGTAGAGGTTTGTGCGTCCCTCCGTTGATATGCCTCCCCAGACCACCACTGACCCACCACCAAACCGGTCATGCTAAACGATGTTACAGGCAGCATAACATTCTCCACGGCTTCTCCAGACCCTTTCACTTCTGTCACATGTGCTCAGGGTGAACCTGCTCTCATCTGTGAAAAGCACAGGGTGCCAGTGGCGGACCTACCAATTCTGGTGTTCAATGGCAAATGCCAATCAAGCTCCACGATGCCGGGCAGTGAGCACAGGGCCCACTAGAGGGCGTCAGGCCCTCAGGCCACCCTCATGAAGTCTGTTTCTGGCTGTTTGGTCAGAGACATTCACACCAGCAGCCTGCTGGAGGTCATTTTGTAGTGCTCTGGCAGTGCTCATCCTGTTCCTCCTTGCACAAAGGAGCAGATACCGTTCCTGCTGATGGGATAAGGACCTTCTACAGCCCTGTCCAGCTCTCCTAGAGTAACTGCCTGTCTCCTGGAATCTCCTCCATGCTCTTGAGACTGTGCTGGGAGACACGGCAAACCTTCTGGCAATGGCACGTATTGATGTGCCATCCTGGAGGAGTTGGACTGCTGTGCAACCTCTGTAGGGTCCAGGTATCGCCTCATGCTACCAGTAGTGACAGTGACCCTAGCCAAATGCAAAACTAGTGAAAAACAGTCAGAAAAGATGAGTAGGGAAAAAAATGTCAGTGGCCTCTACCTGTAAAGCCATTACTGTTTTGGGGGTCGTCTCATTGTTGCCCATCTAGTGCTCCTGTTGTTAATTTCATTAACACCAAAGCAGCTGAAACTGATTAACAACCCCCTCTGCTACTTAACTGACCAGATCAATATCCCAGAATTTTAATTGACTTGATGCTATACTCTGATTAAAAAGTGTTCCTTTAATTTTTTTGAGCAGTGTATATAATGTATTGAAAGATAAAACACAATTACCGAGTTACACAGGACTTAATTTAAACAAATAACATGCTACCAGCAACCTCTACCATGAGTCCAATCTAGAAGTTCTTTTGTTGTTTCCAAGAGTCTAATAAGAACCCCCAGCCCAGAGAAACGCCTCCAGATATGAACCAGTGTACTGCACACTGTGCAGAAAATCCCACTCCCCTGTGGGGATCTTCTTTTCGGAGAGAAAATTAATATTCCATTCCCCCCAACCCCCTCGATTCCAATCGTGCTCAAAGCAGGAAGACAATATGATGTCTCTTCATATCTGCATAGGCTCATTTGTGTATTAGTGATTTCTTGTGAAGTCTAACTGGCCATCATGAAAAACTCCAGCCAGGTATGTTTTCAAACACAGATGTACAGATTATTCATAAAAAAAATAAATAAATAAATAAAAAAAAAATATAAATTAATAAATAATAATAATAATAATAATAAATCATACTAAAGTTCATGTGTTCCATTCACTGAGAAGACACATGCTGATAGACTGCATGTGCTCTTGTATGCCCAAAACATATGTAAACATTTCTTGCTTGATTTTCACACTTGAATTCAAAAGGAAACCTCAATGAAAAACCTGTTTGTCTATTCAGGATACTGGCACACTTCTTCTGAGAAGGGGTCACAGGTCTTTGAGTATGGTTAAGAGATTATGGCCTGAAGACCACAGATCAAACTGATAACTGTTGATTACCACAGTGGCACACTCACAGTAAACAGATGACAGACCACCTTTGAGACATCACAGTAAAAAGCTACCTCAGTGTTTGTCTTCAAGGCCTGTCAGAGTAGTCTTGGAACTCAAAATCATGACAAAAAAAAAAAAAAAAAATATATATATATATATATGATAATGGCATCAGATATCAGAATGATATACAAGAACCACATTATGCCTCATTAAACCATATTTGTACTGGTTCCCCAAATAATCCAGAAAAGCCTTACATTTCATCTGTTAACACATGGTAATATCATATATTTGACTGCAGCATGCTAGCACTGTCACCTCACAGCAAGATGGTCCACAGTTTCTGGCTAAGCCAAGAGGCCGTGTGGAGTTGTTTTCAGTGTGTTGGCATGGGTTTCCTCTGGGTGCTCCCATTTGCCCCCACAAAATACATGTAGGACATGTGAATTAGATACAATAAAATCTCCTTAGGTCTGAGTTAGTGTGTGAATGTGTGTATGTGTGTAGCCATGTGATTGACTGGCAATCCGCCCACGAGTGTTTCCCTGCCTATGTCCCAGGATGCTGGGATATTCTCCAACATCACCACGACCCTATGTAGGACAACCACTTCAGACTTATATTCTTTACAAACAACAGTTTGAGAAACCCTGATGTAATGCAATGTTTAATGCAGTTCACATTGTTGATAATAAAGAATAGAATGATTTTATATCAATATTTTATATCAATGTGGAACAAGATTACCTGTGTATTAAACAAGTTAGGTCAAAAGTAATCTAAATATAATCAAAAATTAATAAAATGATATTACCTTAAATGTGTAATGTAATAGATTATATTAATAACTACATTTCTTGTCATGCAGTTTCTATTAAGTAATCAACTGCAATTTACATCTAATCTATCCAACACTGTGTGTGACAAAGTAATCTAATTATATAGTAATTGTTCAGTACCATAGTCTATATAGCACCTAATAGTATAATTTCAGAACAGAATTCTCATTTTGAAGGATGTGCCTTTAAGCAAATCTGTGAGTGTGTGTCTTCAGTAGAAAATGGGACTTGTTTTGTGGGGCTGCTGTAAGTTTTATAACAGGATGCATTTTTTTTAAAGAGCGTGCTTAGCTTGAATAATGCCCTCCAAATACACAAACACTTTAGTTCCAGAAAACATGAGGGTCAGTGAAGAGCCTGTGGTTGCTTTACCAATAAACATTTTCTGTGGGTTACTTTTTCTCTTGCTTTGAATTGGATGTGTCAATTGACATGTCTCTGTGATGTTGAAAGCAAATTAGGTATGAGGGGGCAGAAGGGATTTTTCAGCCATTCAATAACAAGAACAGTTAACACACACTTCAAAGATTTTACTATTCCTTTGTGTCTTTTTACGTTTCTTTCAGTTTTGATTACGAGGTCAGGTTGAAACTTTGCCTTTTCTCATTTTCTCTCTGTCACTCTCTTTCAAACAACACATTCTTATGGACCTATTTTACAGTGGCAGAGAGAGCTCAGTGCGCTGCAACTTCTGAAAACACATGCAAATAGAAAAAACACCAGCAAATTAAGAAAACATCTTGATCATTTTGACAGATGTTTTCTTAATTTTTCAGGTGTTTTTTTTTTTTTTTTTTTTTTCCTCTTTCTATTTGCATGTGTTTTCTGAAGTTGCAGCACATTAAGCTCTCTTGGCCACTGCACTATTTATATCTGGGATGAAATATGTTTGTTTTTTCACTGAAATCTATTTGTTTTCAATCTATTGTAGTTTTTCTTTCTTTCTTTCTTTCTTTCTTTCTTTCTTTCTTTCTTTGATGTGTGTCTCTGACCAATAACATAGCTTTTGGGTCATGTGTCCACAAAAAAAAAAAAGTGCTATTATTAATGCATTTAACACACTTACTGTAGTCCAGATATGTAGGCCATCTTACATTGCATGCAGTTTGCTGACGTATATGATATCATATTATATAGTTTAGCAGTATTACACAAGTGTTGTTTTTATTTGCTCCTGAATACTTGCACAACTGCAAACAAATTGTTAAATGAATGACTGAATGACTCAGTCATTAAGACGATAACTTGCTGCCACCTGCTGGCGGTTTTAGTTTCATTAAAAAAAAAAACTCCTTAAAAATAATTTCATATTACATATACATTAGATTTAGATACATTAGACTTAAAAATTGACAGCAAAAATATATAGTAGGGCTGTCATGCCATTCAAATTTTTAGTTAGTTTAGTTAGTTTTTAGTTAGTTTAGTTATATGTAATTTTGCTCTTGATGTGAATAACTGTGATTCACTTCACACTGTCTTTTTTTCTCACCTTTGATGTGAACACTTTCACATTTTGTAATTTGAATTTTTACTTTGCTCACGTTAATAGTTTGCTTGCTATTTATTTATTTGTTTGTTTGTTTGTTTAGAATAGGCTTTTAGCCTGCACTTTTTTGTAGTGTGATTGTCTGACTGCAGATTCCTGTAACTCAAATGTAAATTATATATCTCCCTACTGAGACCAAAACCATTCCTTGCAAAATTAAAGACACTCTGTTTGTTATACCAGCAGTGAAGCATCTGCCATGGCAAGTGCTCCCTCTGCACAACCAGCACAACTACCAAATAAACACATTTCTCCTCTCTGTGATGCACTTAATATTTCAAACAGCTGCTTAACTGACATTTGACTTAATTAAATGGGGTTGCTTTAAAAAAAATGCTCTGAACATTATAGAAATGTAGTTATTACTTAAATGGAGTTTGTTGGACAAAGACTCCAGTATTATCATAATTAAACAAAATCTGAAGCATATGGCAGGGTAGAGGGCACACTTGTAAATAATCAGCATAAAAGCTTTTAAGTGGACACAAGTACACTAAGTCATCCGTAAGATTGTATTCTTGAACCCTGACCACGAGGCGTTATGTATGTGTATGTGGACTGTATGTATAAAGGCACCTTTTCTAAACTGCTATAAAGACTATGCTTTACCCACAGGAGTTTGCGAGCAGTTCATCTGCTTTGGAAAGATCTGCAATACAACAAAAGAGGTGGAAGGATATTTTCTATCTACCTGCAGACAATGTGACCTTTCACCTCTGAGTTTCCCCACTGTAATTCTCTCTCCTGTTCACATACCCACCCTCCCTCCAGTTTTCTTCTCGTAATCCATCAATGCTGCTGTTTTCTGACACATATGCTCTTGCTGGCAGTCCATTACACTTGTACTAGCACTTGGCCTTACACCCTTAAACCTTTACACACTCTTATTACGGTAATCTGCAGCATCCTGACACATTCCCACACTCACACGTCTCCAGGGAAGGGTCCTGTGCTTGGGTCTCCTGCATTCAGCCCCCCACTGTGGACAGAAATAGCCTCCACGCTGGCTCACATCTAGAGATTCATTCTCTCTGGCAGGAAGTTGTGATATAGTTACAGTTATTTTTGTTGTCTGTCTGGGCAGAGTTTTTGTGGCGCACCCTGGCAAGAGGATCAATATTTGTCATAAAAAAGCCTCGGCTGAGTTGTCCAGCTTTGCCCTCTGTGCCCCAGGGGACTGCTGGAAGTATGTGTGAGTCTGTGCTGGGGCGTCTTAAATTAGATACAGTTCAAACATTTTACAAGTTATGCGTTAGTGTCTGATGCTTGCACGGATGAGGACGTGCTACTGTAATTCCAAAATGTTTACATATAAGTATAGCATTTTCTGTCTTCTTTTCTTTGCTCCAGTCTTCCATAATTTTATCTGTCAAACCCACTTATCAATGTTGTTTACTCACCTTGAACACTGTACATAGTGTCCTAACTAGGCGTGACACAATAATATTCCACCATTAAGCAAATTTTCTGTCTGCACTGAAAGCAAAAATGCTGCGCTATGCAACAAAATCACAGCCTGAACATTTAAAACAGAACATTGTGTAGATGTTAGAGCACTCTTGAGTAGTTGAAATGCACTGCCCAGCTGATGAATGTAAAACATATAACTTGTATTTTCATAATTTCTAAGAAGATGGCATCCATTTTATTGATTTATTGATTGCAGTGAACTTGAGGTATTTGTCATAAAATATCCAATGTTTTTTTTTGTTTGTTTTTTTTAAATATGCATGACGAGTCGAATTGTCTAATGAGTTCAATGTAAATAACATGTTTATGACAACCAGAGAACAAAATGCAGTGCTGTTTGTTCTTATTGTGCATGATTAGAACTGACTAGCACCAGACTACAGTCCCTGTCTGAACACCACTTTGACCACTTTGACCTCCACATAAAAAGCACTGCAGAAAGCATCAGAGTGAGCATCAGAATTTGCAAGGTTTCAAAGCAGCAAAAAAGCAGAAAGTACACACAGTAAACAGTGAAATCATGGGCAGAAAAGTGTCCTGCTGGTTGCTTTAATACAAAATGATTTTGAAAAAAATGTGTCTAATCCTGCTCCTGGAGAGCCAACTTCTAGCAAATTTACGTATTTGCTGAATGTGATTTTCGTGACACCCTCAAGAGAACAATTCAAAATGAACTTGATTTTGAGGGAGCCCCATAGCAAAATTGGTGCAATGGGCCCATAATTCCTAGTGACGCCAGTGGCTGTAGCCCTAGATAAACACCTGAACCAGCTAATCAAGGTCTTCAAGGATCACTGGAAACTTCCATGCAGGTGTGTTGGCCCTCTAGTAGAAGGATTGGACAACTTTGCTTTGGTAAATTCAAATTAGCTCAAGAAATGGGACACATTGGCAACAGGTTTCAGGCTGGACAACAACCAGCTTGACCTGGGCATAATTGTATGTCGTGCAAATTGTCAGGTAGCTGTTGGCTGGTCTTAAAAGATCAGCTCCAAACTTGGAAAAAGTTTTAAATGAAAAACAAAAGCACAGGGGACATTAGCACAAATGCGTGCAGACTTTGCAATTGTGCTAATGTCCCCTGTGCTGTGTCTTGCCTGATCACAGGTAGACACAGATTTTTTTTATTATTATTATTATTTCGTCATTTTTTTTCTCCCAACACAGTATTTTTATGGTTTATATTATTTTTATGTTATGACAGACAATGAGCAAAAATTGGGGGAAAGGGAAGTGGTGTGTGGCCAAGTATGGTGACCCATACTCAGAATTTGTCCTCTGCATTTAACCCATCCAAGTGCATGCACACAGTAGTGAACATACACCTAGAGCAGTGGGCAGCCAATGCTGCGGCGCCCGGGGAGCAGTTTTTTGGGGGGTTCGGTGCCTTGCTCAAGGGTCTCACCTCAGTCATGGTATTGAGGGTGGAGAGAGTGCTGGTTATTCACTCCCCCCACCTACAATCCCTGCTGAACCTGAGATTCAAACCCACGACCTCCAGGTTACAAGTCCAACGCTCTATCCATTAGGCCACGACTGCCCCGTGTATCTCTAGGTATGCAACAGCTTGTCACTGGGTCAATAATGGGACAACATTATATCTTATCTGACCCTAAAATGTGCATATTAGTACCTTAGATTATTACCCTAGCACCTTAGATTATATGCACCCTTAATGTACTACTATAAACCTAAGGGTAAATAAGGTATGGAAATATTTTCTGTGAGGGCCCCACTGACAAGCTGCACAGGTACTTTTTTTTTTTTTTTTAACTATTCCAGACTTTACCTACAGTAAAGTACATAAAAACCAAAGCAAACAAACAATCAAACAATCTCTTCATATTCAAGTGAGTGGTTCCTCACCAGAATAAGCTGCAAAGTGGATCAGAGACATACACACTGCCTCAACCTGATTTCCACTCATAACATGGCATTTAGAAGTCAGTTATCACTATAATTACCACCATTCCACAGTCAGAAGCAAAAATGAGAAACAATAGCATGTCTGCTTATTATTGTACTTTGGGCATCTGACACCCTCGATTGAAATAATGGACCAGTCCAACAGGAAGCAACACTGATCTAAAAGTCATGATTGAGGAGGTGATGCGGAGGAGTTTGTGGTTTCACGAAGCAAGATTGTTGGACAAGATCCTGAAACTTAATGTACATTTTGTGCTCTTTTACACTGAAAATACACAGCCAAACCAGACTAACTCTGTTCCAAAACATGGTAAGCTTGCTGTCCTCTGCCGAAAAAGGAAGCTACTTTGTAAGGTATAAACTAAACCGTGATGGTGCCTCCGAAGTGTCGGAACATAATTTACACAAATTTTCAAACTCAAATATAAGTCGGCAAAGAGTTGTATAGGTAGACAGCTGAGGTTTTGGAACAGACCTACAGATCTACAAAGCTAAAGTCATGACACTATTTACTCTCAGTCTTTGAAATAAAATATTGTTTGCAAGTAAGATGAGAAAGCTTCAGCTTATGGAAAGTTCATCTGAGGTGTTGTCTCTTCTAGCTTTTTGAATTGTGAGTGTATAATGAGATATGCATCAATGGATGCTCAGAGTTTAAAACATGTTGCAGACAAGGACCTTTACAGCATCATTATATTCATGCCACCTGTTGTATTTTACCCTGCAGAGACATTTCAAAGTCATTTGAAGAGCTTTTTCCCCTGAACACAACTGAACAACTACCTTACTTTTTTCTTTACATGCTACTCAAAATGTTCAAAATGTTGAACAATGAAATAGTCACATGTGTGTTCAGTTTTTGAGTTTTTTCTGTAAACTGAAACAGAAGAAAATTAGCCTGTTTCACTTGTTAATTATTGTAAACTAAAAACAACCAAGGCAGTTACCATTGCTCATGGTAGGGGAAGAGATGTTAAAAATTTCTAAGCCCCAAATATTAAACTTCTGTGTGTAATACATCCCTGTGCAGATCGTTCGACCTACTGTTATATTTCTAAGCAATTGAACTTGCAACTGATGGATAAAAAGACAAGAGAAATATAAATAAATAAATGAATGGATGAATGAATGAATGAATGAATGAATGAATGAATGTAAGCAATTATCTTTTAGTTCCTCTCTTAGCCCCCGCTCTGACCTCTGCTGTCAGCCCGCCAGATCCAGCCACAGTCCCCTGTGTTCCTCTACAGATCCTCTACTATTAAACATTTATACAGTAAGAAAGAAAGAAAGAAAGAAAGAAAGAAAATGACTGACCAAAATGTGAAAATTAAATTTAATTTGTAATTAATAAAAGAAAAAAATGATTACCTTTTTTCAGTCTTCAAAAAACACAACTGTATATATATATATATATATATATATATATATATATATATATGTATACACTGCCCTCCAAAAGTTTGGAAACCCTGGCAAAGTGTGGTTTTGGATGATATCAGCATAAATCCTTATTATTTTTTGGTGCAAATACATTGAAGACCAGCAATAAAACATAATAATGGCAATATATACATGTCAAAGTCAGCTGTGATGCCTGGTTACTGGTTTAAACTTGGCCCAGGTTTTTAAAAGATTTTTGGGTCAGCATACCTTAATACTATAGCTTCAACAATTGATTGCAAATTCAAAGTCAATGTTTGAATAAACTGACAGCTCGGATGCCCGGATTATGCAGAGCTGTAATAGCTGCTAATGGTGGATATTTTGATGATTTATTTATTTATTTTTTGAAGTTTTTTCTATGTATAAACTGTTTATGTAATAAAATATGTTCATAGTTTGTGTTGTCCCTTATCAGTGCAAAATTATCACAAATTAAAAAGGATTCATGCCAATATTGTCTAAAACCCCACTTTTCTAGGGCATTTCCAAACTTTTGGAGGGCAGTGTATATATATATATATATATATATATATACACCAAGAATAGAAGCAGGGTCCAAGCTGTCTATTTAAAATTCTGTTTAACTATTTTTAACTAGAACTATGGCTATGGATGTGTCACACTGACTTCAGGATAAATATTGTGGATAATCTGCCACAGCAGTTGTTTCTCTCTGTTCTGGCTCTCATTACTGAAGTTATTCTGTCTGGCTAAAGATGCATTTTTTTATTTTTCTTGTGTCCTTCAATAGACAGTGAGAGTGCTAGTTTGCAGAAAGCTTGGGATGGGGGAAGTGAAGAATGCTAATGCTCTTAGGGGAATAGAGAGAGAGAGAGAGAGAGAGAGAGAGAGAGAGAGAGGGAGAGAGAGGGTTTTTATGAAAGTTGTATCATATCCTCAGGAGGTTCCTTCCTGTGTGTTTAACCTGCATGTGGTGACATTAAATATGCTGTGTGATGCTGTGATGTTTTTTTTTTTTTAGGTAATTATGAAAAGCTATAAGTTATTAAGCTAGTAATTTTGTTCATTACTAATTAATTAATTAAAATATACATGAAGGTCACATTAAAACTATACTTTTAAAACTGTCATTTCCTGCACTTAAGCGCAAATTGTAGTTTCGATTTGAGCAATTGCCCTGCTATAGGCTGTTGGGTGTGCTAATTATAAGGCGGCCACAGCTGTTTTCACTTTTGGCTTCGCTAGACTGTATTTATCGATATTTGTGTGCTGACGCGTTCAGCCCTGGTGTTCAGCCTCTTCGGGTGAAGACCTATGAGGGTAAAGACCTGCGACTTTTACCTGTGAGACTTTAACCGACAACGCACTTAAGTACTTCTTTTATCGTCCCTTTCATACTCTCCTTTTCTGTCCTCTCCTTTCAAAATCTGTTTGAAAATGTGCTTCCAAAACATTCCGGTTGTCTCTCAACCATGCTCTAAAACCACACGCAAACGGCAACGCAATCTTGCTAACCTGCGTCCTATCTGCACATCTTCTACTGCACCTCTTGCTTTTTCTGTTGGTCTCTGGAATTGTCAGTCTGCTGTCAACAAAGCGGACTTCATTTCTGCTTTTTCTTTACAATCTTCACTCAGCATCTTGGGCTTGACTGAGACCTGGATTCATCCAGAAGACTCAGCAACCCCAGCTGCTCTCTCTAATAACTACTCTCTCTCACACCCCACGTCAGGTTGGGCGTGGTGGGGGCACTGGTCTGCTCATTTCAAACAATTGGAAATTCTCCCATTCTCCCCTATGCGATTATAACTCATTTGAATATCATGCAATTACCGTAACAGCTCCTATAAAACTCCAGGTTGTGGTAATTTAAGGTCCTCCTGGGCAAATTCTAGCCAACAGCTGGACGGGCTGCTGTCCTCATTCCCAGAGGATGGCAGTCCACTCTTAGTCTTTGGTGACTTCAACATTTATCTCAGCTTATGCTACAGACTTCCATTCACTCCTAGCTTCATTTGATCTTAAACGCCTTACCACTACTAGCACTCACAAATCAGGCAACCAACTTGACTTA
>JAFVLL020040957.1:0-41364 GCA_021397915.2 Tor tambroides
CTTACAGCCTAAAGCTACAACTTTTTTGTAAAGCACAAATTAACTTGAAACTTATTAACATTACAGTATTAAGTATTTATGCCAATATAATGAATCATTCTGCAGCCTCAAAAAAAACGAATCAAAATGCTGAAAGTTAAAATGAAATATATAATTTAACTACATTATATCTAAGATAAGTGATAAGCATACTGAAACAGCCCCTTGCACATCCCTTGGGGTCAAAAACAGAGACTGTCCTCCTCCAAAAAACGACCCTATAGGTCGTATGTGCAAGCAGCTTATTACGACCATATCTTACGTTTTAAAGTGAAGCGCCCTCTAGCGCTCCTGTAAATAATGGCAGTGCCGTGTGTCATGAAATGACGTTTGCCCGTCGTTATAGACATAATATGGTCGTTACCAGTTCAATTACTATTTGTTTTATCTTCGTATTTACACGATATTACTTAATACAGAAAACTGAGTTGTTTAATAAAAAAGAAAAAAAAATATTTTTAGTGCCATTTTGGAAAGTAAAGAACCACATTAAAATAATTAAACTCTTTTCAAATATAATTTTAATTTTAATTAGGCCTATTTTATTATTATTATTATTATTATTATTATTATTATTATAATAAAAAAATAGCTGAAAATGTTTAAAAGCACTGCAGATGATTCAAATGATATTTTTTTTCTTCTGTCAGCTAATGTTAACATTAACAATATCACCATGTGACCATAGCGACACACACACATAAATACATAAATCAATCACTCAATCAATCAATCATTCAATAAATAAATCAATGAAATAATAAAATAAAATAAAATAAAATAAATAAAAAAGCAAGCAAGCAAGCGCCAAGAGGAAGATGAAGCACACGAAGAAGAATGAGAAGGGAGTCCTCGACCAGGCGTTGCACTGATCGTCGTAGCTAAGGTGTGTATTTTAAGTGTCCTGTTGTTATTTTTAATATTCATAAGTATTCATGTTGATTGTCTGCAATTCATGTGGAACTATGTAAGTCCAGCACGACGTTTTGATTATGGTATGGTTTTACCCATTAATAACACGTTATTATCTTGCTACCTAACGTACTATCTTGCTTGATCGCTAGCATCATGTGCTGCTAGCTCGCATGCAAACATTAGGTAAGTTCGTGCACTTTATAACGTAAAATCCTTGCTTCTCAATTAACTATAAACCGGAGAAGTTCATTTAGGGGGCCTTCCATAATTTATCCGGTTAATTTATAAATAGACAATAATTTAGGAGGCATTCCCTCCTAAAAAAAAAAAAAAAAAAAGGTTTAGAAAAGACTAATGCCCTTTTTGTAACAAAACACAAATAGCAAATAGCAATTATGATATGACCTGTAAATTGTGCGATGAATCACATTCTCTGTCCTGAACTAAACTTTATGTAATATTGCCAGAATTTGCCACAATTTATTTCAGCCTACTGTATCCCAAACTGTAAAGAAAAAAAAACTCTTTAGAATTAAGGTAGGGTCACCATTATAAGAATATTATCTAAATTGCTTAATCTAAATTACTTAATTTCAGCACATTATGGAAAACTATCAATTCCACTTTAAATTAGGGATATACAATTTTAAAGAATTATTAAAAACATAACAGGTGCAGTATTGGCAAAATTGTTTGAGAGAATCAGGTTCAGGTTGACAGGAAATAAATAAATCCCCATTAGTCCATTCAGATTTATAGGCACAAGTGGTCAGGGACCAGTCTCACAGAGGCCTGGTTGTTCTGATTGGTGCGCTCTCAGAAATTGTGTTGACACTCAGCTTATTCCTATTTGACCTTTGTGGTCATTTCAGAAACAAGTTAAATGCAGGGTTGGTACAACTAATCCTATCTCATCTGTTTGTTTTTCAGGTTTTTGTACCCATCTGATTCATCACTGAAATATTATAGAAATCAAACGGTTCTTTTAAGAGCCAGTTTCTTTCTCCTCCTCTCTCTCTCTTTCTTTTTTTTTTTATCTCTCTCCCTTTTGTATTTGTTTGTACTTTGACTTTATTCATTATTTCTCTTTAAAAAAAAACATCTTCAAATGGCATCTGAGTCGTTCAGGCAGTATAAGGAATGGCTGGAAGCAGCAAAAACCATGGCAGATGAGTTGGAAGCCCAAAAAGTATTATTTCTCTATCATGCCATTTACCTAAATTTAAAAGAATAGGGCTCTTCTCATGCCTCCCCCAAATATATCATTTTGTTTTTAATTTTAGACTTCAAAAAAAAGGAAACAAAAGGGAAGTCAAGACTGCAGTCTTTCCTGGAGGAAGAGAGACAAGCATGGGAACATCCTACCACAACGCATTGAGAAGAATCGATCTGGTTAGTAAAATATACAGTCATCCTATTGTTTACGCCTCTTGTGTTTACGCTTTTGGTCAGCGGTTATGTTTTCTGTATCGTTACATTCTGTGTTAGCAGTTAAACCTGCTGGCACTAGGGAGCTTGCAGAAGTTGAGGAGATGCATATAAATGAAAGTCCAGAAGAGGTCCCAAGTCTTGGTAAGCATAAATTGACAGTATAAATAATTTCAGCCTTTATATTTAAATTAAAAAATGTCACATGGCAACTGACAAAAGTATGTAATAGCCATTTTTCATGATGCATATGAAGTGACAAAGCCATATAAGAAATTGATATGTTGCTTTATAAAAATGCATTAATTCAACTGTAGTTTTCATTATTATTGTTATTATTATTATTTTACTTTTTTTTTTTTTTTTTTTTTTTTTTTTTTTTTTTTTTTTTTTTTTTTTTTTTTTTTTTTTTTTTTAGATCAACATCTTAAGAGATTAAAAAAACCTACTAAATTCCGTCACTGTCTCTGCATCAGATGAAATAGAAGAGGCACCCACCATGTCTGTATGGACCAAAAGACAGGTCATGTCTGAAAAAAAATTTAGGGCTGCATTGCCAGAGATCTTAAATTGCATGCTGGCTGCAGAGACTGTAACCCAGCATTGCTGTCAACAGTGCAAGGCTGTTGACGCTGTTGTCCGGTGTCTAGAGTGTGTTCCATCAGGATGTCAGTTTTTCTGTTCGACATGTGACTCTGAGATCCACAGTAAACATGTGTTCCATGACAGAGAAGCTGTGGTTGATGGTTTTTTCAAGCCTATTCCACCAACATCCTTAGTGGTGATTGATGAAAGGGGCCAATATCAGCTCCGTGAAAAAGGTGTGTTCAAAGTATTTAGAAGGTGTCCTCTCACCATGTTTTCATAATGTCCACTACATGTACAATGGTACTATTTAAGCTCTTGTCTGCAGTTTCCTTAAATAAATGTGTCAACGTTACTGATATTACTATCTGAAATTTTCAGTGTGTATGCTTCCTATTCCTCCACCAATGCAAATTTGCTCCTGTGGTCCAAGCCAAGCCTTCACAGTTATCCCAGGAAAGCAGACTGTCTTGGTGACTATCAACGGTATGTCTTGTCACTTCCTTCTAAATTTTTATAACCCAGGAGACGAAATCATACATAATAGTGGCTTACTTATTTTTGTGGTTTATTTTTTGTCCTGTGCTGTACAAATACTGGTCAAATAGTAACCACGTGTTTATTTTAAGGTGCATACAACCTGTGCCTGCCGAGTATATGCTGTCCAATTTGTTCTTGTAAATGGACTCCTGGGATTAGTGACTTGCTTGAATATAAATACTGGCCAGCAACCACCAGCTGCCAAATGCTGTTCAAATTTGATGTGTTCACATCATTTGAGCAGATGAAATTGGCTAGCCCAGCATTATCCCAACAAGCATTTCTCAAAATGCTTGAACATCGATCACTTTGCACTGGTCGGGTAAGGACTGTTTTCATTTGCAACATTTCTGACTTCAAACACTTTCATTAACCAAAATAATACCATCCTTCTTTCCAGACGGGTAGTATTTGTGGTGATACCTTCCACAGAGTCTTTCGAGAGTTTGCCTTCTGCCGTTTTAAGAAAGAGGACATGTGCCTGATGGAACCCTTTAAATGCCCAGCATGCACACCAGACATGCTGGCTATATCTGCAGATGGTAATAGAAAACATTACCGGTTCAAGAAGTCCAAAGGGTCAGTGGAATCTTTTTTTTATATATATATATATATATATATATATATATATATAGAGTGGCACAGTGGTTATTTTGTGTAGCCCTGCAATAGTCAAGTCAAGTCGAGCTTTATTGTCATTCTGCTACATGTGTGGACATATAGTGGAATGAAATGTCGTGTCTCGCAGGACCACGATGCTACATACTAGTTAAACCTAAAATAGACATACAACAATGAAAGTATAGGAAAAACAATAGAGCTATACAACAGTTAACCATCTGACTATACATATACTAAAAATACTATAACTGCTATACCTAGTTGACTACACATACACAAACTGAGACTGTACAAGAACTTTACATAAATACTGTACATGAAATTGTGCGAAAGAGATATATGTATATGAAATTGTGCAGAAAAATATATATTTTGTACATTAAATTATTGTGCAGGAGAGAGATTTTTTGTGGGAGACAGTGCATAGTGCAAAAAAGATTTTGTAGTGCAATGCTCAAGTAAATGTGTTATTTTGTAGTGCAATGTTCAAGTAGACATATTTTCTTAAGAGTCTTTGTAGCAGGGAGTGTTTATAGAAAGTGTCTAGTGTGCATATAGTGGGATGAGTGCGTTACTACAGGTGGTTTGTATAGCCCACTCACCTGTGTGTAGCACATTCAGAATTGCACTTAGTAAAATTGTCAACTTTTTTTTTTTTTTTTTTTTTTTATTGAGTTGGGGGGTGAGAGGGCTGAGGTGTTCATGGTTTCAGAGGGGGACAGGGGGATTGGAGTTAAGAGCTCTCACAGCCTGGGGAAAAAAGCTGTTGAGCAATCTGACAGAACGAGCTCTGATGCTCCGGTACCTTCTACCTGATGGCAGGAGCTGGAAGAGTTTGTGAGAGGGGTGGGTGGGGTCCTTCACGATGCTGGTGGCCTTGTTGGAGCATCGTGAAAGGAAAATGTCAAGGATGGAGGGGAGAGGGGCACCGATGATCACCGATGATCAATAGCATGGCTGCCTGTCCACGCTGTACCTCACCTCTCACCCAATGCTAGATGGAATAGGCTGTAGCACCCCCCCAACAACAACTTTAAAGACATTATTTGTTTTTGTACTTTAAACAGTGAGTTTTTAACTTCTCACACAAGTTAATGCCAAATAGCAGCATTAATTTCCACAGGACACACAAAAGCTGATAGCCCAACAAGGTGCTCCAGATCAAATGTGATTCACGCAGACTCACTATGGTTATTAATGTGATAAATAACTATGGTTATTTATCACATTAATTGAGGAGAATACAATGTTTATGATTATGTGATTTTGTTGTCAATTAATTCTTATTTAACAGGACAGATGAACCATCTCTTTTTGATGGATTATTCATCGCACAAGATGCCAAAGTATCTGCCTTTGTTGACCAAATCAGAAGCCAGATGATTAGTGTAAGGATTTATTCAACTCTACAACCCTTTATTTTTAAATTGTCCTGGGATTACATGTAACACATTGCTTCTACTTTCAGAGGACAGGTCATGACGTCTGTGGGCCGGCAACATTTACAGCAGGCAGAGAAACATCACAGAAGTCCAGGGCCAAGGTGGATGAGGAGGGCCTTGAAATAGCTGTGTGCCGACATGGAATCTTGCTGCACGGCTTGAATCACTACCGTGGGGAAATATATGCCTACCCAATGTTCCTGCAAAAGGAGTTGGCACAAGCCGCTAATGCAACATTCTTTTGTACAGACATTGCTTGCAAGTAAATAAAATATCTACTGCCAAATTATGTTTTACCATTATGCCATGGGCATAACACCATGGCTAGCAAAAAAGGACACCTTTATTATATTATGGACTTAGAAATTTAATATGACTACTGTGTTATCAGTTTAGTTTACTACTACAACAGTTTAGTCCATAAGGTATAAGGAAATATTATCATTTATATGACTGCATAGTATTCTTTGATTGAATTGTACCAGTCACATCCTGATTTGACTCCTTACCATTTTGTGCCATGCACATGTGTTTTTCCCATTACAGGTACTGGCCTTATTTGGAAAAGATGGCAGGGAAGTTGCCTGAGCTCCTCCAACCACTCACCACGATGAAGCCTTTTCTGTCTGTAATGCATGCTAAGGCTCACACTGGCAAATGTGAGGTACAGTGTGCGTGTTAAATGTTTGTGCCATAAGATGTTTAGGAACATAACCCTACAGCATCAGAAAAAAGAGCTTCCTTTTTATCTCTAAATACAGGTGTTTCAGAAAAGGTAGTGCACATAAGTGAAATCCTTTAGTGCAGTGGTTGTCAAATCTGTCCTGGAGTACCACCAGCACTGCACAATTTGTATGTTTTCCTGACACACCCAATTCAGGTCTTGCAGTCTCAACTAATGAGCTTGTGAGTTACAAAATGGCAGTGCGGGGGTTCCTGACGAAAATTTACTCATTTCACAAAATCTAATTTAGAATACACAGTCTAAGAAATAAGATTATATTGATAAATGTCTTCATCTGATGTTTTGGAACAGGTAAGGTGGGGCGGTAGAAGTCAGGATGGTGCAGGAAATACTGTTGGTGAAGAGGTGGAGCAGGTCAATAGCTTCCTGTCAAGGGCAGCTCTTACTACAAAATACATGACCAAGTCAGGTTGGTTAAAAGGGAATACTGTGTTTGACACACAATACTAGATTGTACAATTGATTTGTCCTTATCTGTTTTATTTTTAAAGGCAGAGCAGATATGATAACTGTGCTTGCCATGGGATGGAACCATAGGAAGGTGGAGAGTCTCCATAAGACACTAGCGAAAAGATTTGTCAAAGTAAGAAGGCTACACTGCATGTTTACCCTCCGGGGTCTAAGGTGCTTTCTTGGCTCTGGAGGTGTTTTGACATACATTTGTCTTGTTATGGTCTTGTAGTTCACTTACAGTCAGTCACATTCAGCGTTACATCAGTTCAGTTCTGATGTAATGTCTCTGTTACATACATTTTTTTTTTTTCGGGGGCAGTTGTGGCCTAATTTTGCAGTGATTCTATGTTTTCTCAATTTTTTCTTTTTTAAATAGACTACACAGAGAGCAGAAATGGAAGCAGCTAATCTCGAGAGTCTCAAGCAGGAGTTCAGCATCTCTGTGGAAGATGTGGATCGGTGGGTGAAAGATGTCAAGCACTGGGCTGCCACTGGTGTGTCATATAGTCGCTTGTCTATCAATTGGTACTTTACTTTCCATACATTTGGCTAAACTTTAGCAGTGATACTGTGTTTTTTGTAATGGTCAACTTTGCTTATTTCTGTTTTTCAAGAGAAACCCAGTACTCACAGTAGCCAGGAAGAGCTCCAGAGAGAAATTGATGAAATTATTTATTCCATCCGAAGAAAGAAGCATGATCTATATCGACAAAATGGTATTTGCTATTACGTCACTCAACTTGCTTTTTTTTATTTATTTTTTGTTCTAATTACATTTTCTGAACCTTACAGACAGCAGCCAAACAAGGCAACGCAAAAGAAGGAGACTTGGTGAGCTGAAAAAGACACTCAGAGAGAAGATTGTGCAGTACAACGCCATTCCTGGCACTGAAGAGAAAATTGACCCAGAAGCAGCATGCAGTCTCTGTGATGATGCCATTCTGCCTTGGGAAGCACAAGGAGATGGTAAGTAATGTGTTGTATATTTGTGCTTTTATTAATTCACAAAATGATGTTGATTGTTAATACAAGTAACAACAGTCAGCATTTTAAGACTGGGTGGTGAAAAAGGTGCAACATACAGTAAAGAATGACATGTTATATACTGCTGTTATCTGTAATGTTATGTGACCTTGGACCAC
This sequence comes from Tor tambroides, assembly GCA_021397915.2. Lineage (NCBI taxonomy): Eukaryota > Metazoa > Chordata > Actinopteri > Cypriniformes > Cyprinidae > Tor > Tor tambroides. Next base: position 7,911 of record JAFVLL020040957.1, read on the forward strand.
AAAACCAGTCTTAAGTGTCAATTTTTCAAAAACAGCTGAATAAATAAGCTTTCCATTGATGTATGGTTTGTTAGGATCTGACAATATTTGGCCGAGATACAACTATTAGAAAATTTGGAATCTGAGGGTGCAAAAAATCAAAATACTGAGAAAATCACCTTTAAAGTTGTCCAAATGAAGTTCTTAGCAATGCATATTACTAATCAAAAATGAAGTTTTGATATAGTTATGGTAAGAAATTTACAAAATATCTTCATGGAACATGATCTTTACTTAATATCCTAATGATTTTTGGCATAAAAGAAAAATGGATAATTTTGACGCATACAATGTATTTTTGGCTATTGCTACAAATATACCCCAGCGACTTAAGACTGCTTTTGTGCTCCAGGGTCACATATGAAGTCATAGTAAAAATCTGAATGTTATTGTTATTCCTGTAACACATATGCTATACTACAAGTGGTCGTCACTATTCTATTTAAATTAGTATAATATAATATATATTATTTTAGCTGCAATAACAGGATAAAGTCTAGATGAATGGCGTGAAATAAATCTGCCTACTTATTTGATATCCTACATCATAGAATATGTAGTGCAGCCAATATATTTTTAAATAAAAGTAGGCATATCTTAATACTGGGATGAGCATTTAAATACCTTTCTCTGTTATTTTTTAGTTAGGGTTGGGTGATGTCTACTAAATTGGCATCAGACGATGTCTACAGTGAAACATTGCGATGGACGATGACATCAGGGGGCGGGGCCATGGTATGATGATAAAGCAACAAATTCATTTAAAACAGGAACCAGAACAAATACTCTACATTGTATCACATTTTTATATGCACAAATACACTATCTGTGAAATCAGATACTATAACGTTTCTGTGGATATTGTCTATCATGGCAAGTGTATCAAATGAAAAAAATAAATGCTGAAGTGCTCTCAAACACTCAAAGACAGGCGTTTTCTGCAGAGCACCTGTTGTTTGCAGCTGCCTAAACACACTTTAGTGGACACACCACCTGAGTGATGAGAGAAAGGTCAGATGCCATCCTTTCAGCAGGTTTAAGCGTCTTTCCATTGCTCTAATACTTAATTTTATACTTTTTATAAAAGCTATTTATTTGTTATAAAGACTCACCTCAGAAAAATGAATTTTGTCAGACACAGTTGAAGTAAAAAGTCCCTGAGACAAATGCGCTGTCCTGATTCAGTTCCTGCGGTCAGATGAGATGGTGCAGCCAGGTCTGTGTCATTATCTTCATAACTTGTTACAAAATAAAAAGTTTCACACCTCATAAAAATTAGTTTTATCCTTTCCTGTCAACACTGTGTGTGCAGATTCAGACTAGGGGAATCACAATGCCGGCTCAACATCGTGATGTCTGTCAGCCATCGGCGATGGGCGATGGCATCATTTATCAGCCCAACCCTAATTGTAGTGTGATGTTTCAGTTGTAAATTATGCATATTGGCTGCATTATACATTATAAGCATAGTTATGGATGATATAGTTAGTATATAATCTATATTATTACCCAAATAAATTGTTCTTGTTGGACAAGTTCTTGTTCTTCAGTATTACTCTGAAGGCCCGCAAAATGCCTAATGAAGACCACTATGCTAGACGTAAAGCTGAAATAAGTGTTTTTTTCCCCCTCCACTTGTATTTTCAAAAATAGTGGTGAGTCTCCGCTTGAAGAGGCGACTGTTTGATCAAGTCATGCTGGTCAGCCGGTTGGAGGAGGAGAAGATCATAATTGTAAAGGAAATGACTCAGCACTATCAACATCTAAAGAAAGCACTGGACAAACTGGACAGCCTCCTTGGGGAGACTAAGGAGGAAATGAAGATCCATAGTATGTACCACATTTTTTTTAAACATTCAGTAATATGTAATAACATATTGATACCACTAAGGAAGATGTCATAGTTTTCTATAAATATTGCTTCCAATTCAGAAAATAATTTTAAATGACAATTTAAAATTGCAGCTTGTTAGCTATTTAGTTTTTTTTTTGTTCGTTTGTTGTTTTCTTTCACATAAATGTACAGTACAGACCCAGAGTTGGTCATTCAAGCTGCAGTGCATGTTTCCAACGATATCATTCATGAAATGATGCCTAATTATCAATGCCAATTTTCTCAATTTTTTTACTTTAGATTCAACCAGAGAGCTGACCGAAGAAGGGCACAGGGGGCTGTACTGCTGTATCTTACACAAGCGGCACATTCTGCAGCAGTCACCAGCACCTATGCCAGTGTCAACACTGACCCTTCTTTCTTCATGCTGGAGGAAGATGTTGAAGCAGAAAGTGAGGACAACAACAGTCCAGAACTTTCTGAAGAAGAGTTTTAAAATGGTAGCACAAACTTTGGAAGCATTGCATTCAGCATCTTCCCAAAAGACCCTTGAGTTTCGACTCATGAAATTATTTTCAGATTTATTAATAAATTAATAAATAAATGTCATTCTAACCCTGATCTATTGTGTCTGTTGTTTTTTCTTACACCAACCTGTTCTCATTTTTCTCGGATTTGGATAGCAGAAAGCTCTAAATTACCCATGAGCCTCTGTCACCATTGCTAGACAGCTTTGCTTACTTTTATATTTTATGAAACTGGATTTTGCACGGGACATTACATTACATCTCAACTTTTACACAATTATTATTTAATGCCCATTTAACATTTATATTCACTTATAAATTTTTGGTCTTTAAGGTAATATAGTTAGTATTCATTTGAATGCCCACCTTTACTATTTAATTTCAAGTTTTATGTCCCATTTTAAATCATAAGTAATTTTAATAAAACTAATTACAAATGCTATTAATGTTTGTTCTGTGGGTAACACTTTATTATAAGGTTTCATTTGATAACATTAACTACATTAGCCACCATCAACAACAATAAAAATACTTTAAAATATATATATAAAAATACAGAATTTGTAGAATACTGTTATTATTGTTGTTATTTATTTTGCATTTTTGTGTGTGTGCGTGCGTGCGTGCGTGAGCGTGACCGCAAACTTGTTTTTCCTACATTGTAAGAAATGTCCTCACAAAGATAGTAAAATGAGAACATTTTAACGTTGGGCCCCACAAAGACAACATCTAATTTATAATATCAATAAAATAATATATAATATATACACTACACTTGAAAGGTGGAGTCAAGACATTTGCAAATATGATTAAAAGATGAATATGAGACAAAACTACAGAATGTCACATTTTATTAGCCATTTCAACACATACATGTTTTGCCAAATAAAAAGGATAGCACTAGAAGTTCATCCCACTATCTGGTGTGAGCATAAGTATTGAGACAGATGAACTTAAGGCAGATGTAAAAGATTAAAAGCTATTATTTAGTTGCAGATCCCTTGCGTGCAATCACAGCAGTGATTTTGCAGCCCATAGACATCACCAGACTCTTGGTCTTATCCTTTGAAATGTGTTTCCCAGCCTTTAATGCAGCCAATTCCAACTGTTGCTTGTTTTGGGGAGTTTCTGCCTTTAGTCTCCTCTTCAGCTAGTGGAAATTCATGGCTAATCGGATTTAAATCTGGAGATTGACTTAGGCAATCTAAGACTTTCCATTTCTTTGCCCTTAGAAATTCCTTGACTGAACTTGGCGAGGTGTTTTGGGTCATTGTCCTGATATAATGTAGGCTTCCCAATGAATCTGGTGGCATTTTCTTGAATATTGGTAGGCAAGATGGTTTTGTACCCTTCCAAATTCATTCTGCTACTGTCATCATACATTAAGTCATCAGTAAAGTTGAGAGGGCCTGTTCCAGAGACAGCCATGTCATGACACCACCTCCACCATGCTTTACAGATGAGGATGTATGCTTGTGATCATTTGCAGTTCCCTTTTTTCTCCACATTTTTGCTCATCTTTGTCTCATCGGTCCATAAACACAGTTCCAAAACTCTTCTGGCTCACCTTTGTGCTATTTGCAAACTCTAATCTTGCCTTTCTATTTTTGGTGCTGGTCAGAGGTTTGCATCTTACTGTGTAGCATCTGTAATTCTGTGTCAAAGTCTCCTGAGGACAGTAGATTGTCAGAGCATCACCCCAGCTTTCTGGAAGTTGTAAGTGATTTTACAGACATGTCTTTTAGGGTTCATTTTCACAGCTTTTATGATTAAAAGAGAAAATACTCAGACATAAATGTGACTCAACACAGTTTATTGTCCATGATGAGGAGAATACATATGTGTACATTTTACTGCCATCCCACCCCCAGGGGCCCAGTAGCGGCCCCATGGAAGAGCAAAAAAATGCACATTTCAAATGGCCATAACTCAAAGTCCTTTAAGAATATCAAAGAGAAAATTGACAGGATAATTGCTTATGCTGTGTTTACTAAATAATGTTGGGCAAAATTTTCAGACATATATGGAAAGGTGGCTTAAGGGTGTTTTTTAAAATGCTCACAGTAATGTACCAAATTTCAACCTGCCTCTCAGATATGTCATAGAGGTTTTCATAATGAATATACTTAGATATCCACTTGTCCATTAAAGATAGTAATTATATTGTTTATATACTAAATGTTTTAAACTACATTACCCATAACACTCCGTTATTCTATCAATGGAACAGGAAATCATGGCGCTGTTATTTGTAGTTCATTGAAGTGTGTGGGAAGGCCTAGAGTAGGGTTAAGATCTCTGAAAAGGCGTGATTTCTCAAAACATAGCGTCATTTTATCGTTAACTTAACGTATTACTAACGTAATAAAAGCATCAAAACACACGTTGGAACATGGAACGCAGTTTTATATTGTTTAAAAGATAGTCCAATCACAGCGAGCGCGGCTCCACACTTACTTGTCCATGTATGGTAAATTACGTCAGATTTTTTTTCCGGTTCCGGCCGAACGAGTGCATCCACATGGGCAGTTAAAGTACTTCTACTTAAATAACACAACTCATATTTTACAATGACAGACTCCTTTGAGTGGTTAACCTGATGCATAAATACATTTATAAGAGAATTCCCCCCCTAAGCAAAGGCCTACAGCAGTAACTAAATATGCACCTGCTAAGTGCTTCTAACATTTACTTTATTGTGTATGTAGCATATATAAATTGAATCACTTCTTCATGCTATTCTCCACCGCTTGAAGTCTTGGAATTTCAATATATATAATTAAAAATAATAATAATAATAAATCAGTGACCACGGCAATACAAAGTTTAATAAAGCTAAATGCAAGATTTTTTTTTTTTTTACGTCTATATAAATGTAAATGTAAGAAACTCAAGGAATAATTTCAAGTATGTCATTTCTGTAATACACTATCAGCAACAAATTTCGTAAATAATGTAGGCTATTTCACAATGTTTCAAAAGGATTTCCTAAACACTCAATATTTTCAATTGTTCAGACAAACAGTTACTATACAAAAATGCAGAAATATACATTTGACAATAGCATCATGATGCTCAAAGCCCAGCGGCTTGTTGGCTTGGTATGGAGCATCATTTTACAAGAAGTATTGTTCTGGTATTTTGTCATGTAGTATTTCATCACTGTCTTCCTTGTGTTCTTATCTGCATCGACATCTTGGCTGTGGGCCAATAGGTGCTTTATGGTAATAAATAATAAAAATGAATAATAATAATTATAACAACAACAACGTGGCTTTATCAAAATGTTTCAGCAGTAAACATATCACTAAATGCTTTTAGTTAAAGTGCATGTATTTATGCTCTTAAATGACAAACTAACAACTATAAACAATTTTAAAAATCAAGTGTATATAAAAGAACAAAGCCACTGACAGATATTTCAAAACATTTTATCTGTCCAGTCACCAAACACAGAAAACTGAGGCAACATACTTTACAAAGCAGTTACAGAACACAGGAATAAATCTGAACTGATGTGCAATAACACTGAAAAACAAAATCTGATTTCAGTCTCTGCAACTGAGGCATCAACGATACAACCTAACAACAAACAATACACTGGAACACACATATCTTCAGGATGAACTTTGAATATTTTCTTGTGGCTCCCAGGAGTTTTTCCACTTCGTCCCACTGTAAGACACAGAAAGACAGCAATATAAATACTATATAAATACTAATAAACTAAACTAATATATATATAAATACTAATAAATCTTGACACTGCAATGAGACATGTAGTTTTCAAGTATGCATGCATTCTTTTTTATTATACCAGGAAATAATGATGGTATCAGTTTCAAAACATAACCCACATTATTTAATTTGTATGTAATTTGTGTGTGTATTATGTTACCATGTAATTTACTTGTTTGAATGTTTAAGCATAGTTTATATAAATGTTTTGTTGTTGTTGTTGTTGTTCTGTTCTGTCAATTAACTACAGTGCAGTAAACTTCAGATAACATGCATACCATCCAGAGCAAGGATGCCACTGCACCAAAACCTCCACATGGCCCTTAGAAAAAAACAAAACAGAAAGAAACATGGTGAAATGAATGACATTTTCTTTCTACACAAAAAGCTACAATCATATATCAGATGAACGGTAAATATAAAAAAATCCAGGTGAAATAAACAAAGTGAAATTAAAAGTCAATGGGACTAAGTCTAACATTAGAAACATAATAAAACTTTAATTATTAATTAAGTCAAGTCACCTTTATATATATAGCACTTTTTACAATACAGATTTTTTCAAAGCACCTTTACAGTGCTAACAGGAATATTATGCATTGTTTGTCAATTTTATCATTGTTCAATAGTGATTCAGTACATTCAGTTCACTTGTTAATCCTCAGTTATAAATTTAGTTCATTTAATTTGTACAACATCTCTGTTGAAAACACTGATGTCATCATCTAGCTCTGTTGAGTTCTCATATAATAGTGTCAATGAGGCCAGAGCAATAATATTAGCATAATTACTATATTATCAATTCAAATTACTATATTATCAATTCAATTTTGAAAAATACGGAAAAATACAGAACTTCAGTTTTTATTTTTGTCAAACTACAACCGCTATTGAAAAGATTTTAAATTTGCAAAACTTAAATTGTGCAGTAAAACTTGAATTAAAATTTGTGATAAGATGAATGTTATGAATACCTAAACATTAATTTATTATATGTGACCCTGGAGCACAAAACCAGTCTTAAGTCGCTGGGGTATATTTGTAGCAATAGCCAACAATACATTGTATGGGTCAAAATTATCCATTTCTCTTTTATGCCAAAAATCATTAGGATATTAAGTAAAGATCATGTTCCATGAAGATATTTTGCAAATTTCTTACCGTAAATGTATCAAAACTTAATTTTTGATTAGTAATATGCAATGCTCAGAACTTCATTTGGACAACTTTAAAGGTGATTTTCTCAATATTTTTTTGCACCCTCAGATTCCAGATTTTCTAATAGTTGTATCTCAGACAAATATTGTTCGATCCTAACAAACCATACATCAATGGAAAGCTTATTTATTCAGCTCGAACAATTTTCTTTTCTTTTTTTTCTTTTTGTTTGTTCTTTTTTTAATTTAATTTTTTTTATTATTATTATGCAAGTAAAGAATGTGACAATGTTTACATAAGACAAAAAGAAGAAAAAATAAACAAAACAAAACAAACAAACAAACAAACAAACAAACAAAAAAACACTGAGTTTAGAAGGTGACAATATTTACATGTGCCAAAATGTAGAACCACTTGGACAAACAAACATACTGATGGCCAACATTACAAGTCCGTTCTGATTAACTCCTGTATTTGCATTCATATGTCTGTGAGCCATTGTATCTAGGGTTGGGGAAAGAAGCATACAACTGAAATATTACATTTATGCATTTAAATGCAGACGCTTTTATCCAAAGCGACTTACATTGCATTCAAGTTACAGTTTTTACATTATTATCAGCTCTTGCGTTCCCTGGGAATCGAACCCATGATCTTGGCGTTGCTAGCACCATGCTCTACTTTTTGAGCTACAGGAAAGCTCATAATAGCATCATAATAGATTGATAAGAAATAGCATCATGACAGGAAATAGCATCATAATAGATTGGTAACAGATATAAGTAGAGTAAAAAATCATAAATAAATAAATATATAAATAGAAATAACTAAAGACTAATAATAATAATAATAATAATAATAATAATAATAGAGACAACAAATGTTATTAGCAACAATAATAACTATAATAATATTAATCATAATGATAATAATAATAATAAAAATAATGATTTCATCAAAACTGGGGAGGGGTGGAGTACAACAAAGAGGGCAAGTATAAATAATAATATGAATAAAATTAGTATTGGATTATAAATTAATAAATGTTTAATAATTGGGGGGGAGGGTGCCTCCGATTCCACCGTGGCTATGACATATCAGAACTTAACTCCCCAGCCCATGTCACACCCCAACGGGGGTGCCAGGGAAGGATGCTGCTAGGCAACAGGGCCCAAAGCCCCCATCAGCCATCCCCGGCCACTACCTACATGCCACACTTATATGTCTATTTATTTATTAATTTATTTTCTAATTAATTATGTTTTTAATGTGTGGATGTGTATATGTCTCAGCTAGTTTGAGATGCATTAAAAAAGTGAGACATGTAGTGCAGCCCAGGTCAGGTACCCAGCCCACCCACACGGCCCACTTGACCTGTATGTTTTTTTTCCTTCTCTTTTTTAATCATGTATATGTCTCAGCTATTTTGTGATGCATTAAAACAGTGAGACGTATGGTGCAGCCTAGGCCAGAGACCCAGCCCACCCACACGGCACACTTACCCTGTATATGTGTGTATTTATTTATTTATTTATTATTATTATTAATTTTTTATTTTTTCCTTCTTCCTCATTTTTGAAACAATTTTCGCTCGAACAATTTTCGAAAAATTGACACTTAAGACTGGTTTTGTGGTCCAGGGTCACATATTTGTGGGAGAGGGCACAACAATACAATCCTGCTTAGGGTACCCATTTGGCCAGCAGCGGCCCTGTTCATCACACATGTAGATTCAACATTTACTTCACTTTGTTATTCTTCTAGCTATTTACCTTTAGACACTAATAAATTGGAAGGCTCACACATTCAAAGGAAACAGCTTCCTTTCATGTTGCAAAGTAATATGGAAACTAAATGTACGTGTCATATATATATATATATATATATATATATATATATATATATTTAATTTTTTTCGCTTTTTTCACAAAAAGGACTACGCTTGGGTTGTATATACTCATAACATTAAATAACTTGCTAGCCAAAAAATAAATAAATAAATAAAAGATGCATTTTACAATATGTGCCTTTGTAGAATTCTAACCTAGACCTTTTTAAAAAACAATGAGAAAGGCCTTGTTCCTTCAGGTGACTAAAACGATTTCACACCGCAAAAACTAAGAACAGTTTTGATTCATATATCAAAACAAGTCTACAAATCAACAAATCCATAAATACCTCTAGGTTCTGCTTTCCTCTTTATTTGTCTTTTTTTTTTCCTGAGGAAGATACTGAGTCTGGACTACCTAGCTCAGTGGGCACAGGAGTGAGTTTAGAAGCGGCAGAAAGGGTAGAGGCTGGTGGCAGAGGAGAAGCCAGGGAAGAAGATATAGGACTGGGTTGAGAGAAATTGAAAACAGGCTGAGTCAGGGGGGAGACTTGAGGAGCAACGGATAACGACATAGGTGAGGACAAGGAGGTTGTGAAAGAAATAGGAGAAGTTAAGGAGGAAGATGCAGGAGTAAGTAAAAGAGTTTCAGACTCAGGGGGGAGCAGAGGTGCTGACTCTGATGCCGGGTCTGCTGTGTTGTCTGATGGTGGAGTCTCTGTCTGTGTGCCGTTTGTTGCTGGAGTCTCTCCCATGCTGCTTGCTACTTTATCTGTGTTAGCCACTGTTGGAACAAAAAAAATTGTGATATGAACCTAATAATCTGCTGTAATCAACACATTTAAAACAAATCTTTTTAAACGCTGAAATACACTATGCAACTTTTAAACTCTGTACTGGCATAAGAAACTAAAATACATGTGCCTCATTGCTTAGAAGATGCATGATAAATGAAAAAGATATGTTATAAAACTGTCTAAAATTATCAAACACGTTTGATATCCTCCATCTGGATGGAATCACAGCTAGAAGCTAAGCAAAAAAAAAAAATTAAAAGAGTATGTGATTTTAAATCACTGCCCAGAATGTGTAGGCTGGCTTTGACTTTCAGCAACTAGCATCAATACATGATGTGAAATTGAATGACCAAGTATACACTGCTATGTACATTTGCAGTTCATACACTATGCTCATCTTATTATAGCAAAAAGTAGAGCAGAATAAATTGAAGTAACAGTAATCTATGGGAAAAAACGTTAAAAGTAAACATATATGTAATGTAGGGCTGGACAATAATTCGATATCAATATATATCATTGTTATTACAATTATTAACGGTAATGATATTACATTATCATTACCGTTAGGATGTGGGACGCAGCATATGGTAAAGCTGCGCTAACTTATTTAGATAAAAATGGGACAAATAATTACATTATGGTGTCATAATTTAAGTAAATGAATTAAAATTAAAAATTCATCCCATTCAGGTAACAGCTGCAAAATTATCCAAAAAAAAAAAAAAGATTACACACCAACATACTGAATAAATAAAATAATCAACTGTACAGCGATAATATAATGTGTTCTGTTGCAAGTACAGATCTCATGTTTTCTCATGGTTTATTGTAAAGCTGTCAAGTTGTCATATGTTGAAATAATCAGTTCCTGGTTGATTCTGTTTCTGTGTTCTTAAAGCCCTTGATGGCTCTTTTTGGTATCGTGAATGAGTGTCCCTTGTTTTGCCTTACTGAAGCTGGCAAACCTATTGAAGGCTCAGTACAAATAAAAGCTGAACATTTATTTATTTTCTTCCGTTTTTATTTCTAAAATAATATATAGTTTTACAGGAGGAGGTTTAATAGACTTGGCAAATGCATTTTTCAGAAGTTTGTAAGTACAGACACCCATTGTGGACATTCTTGGCAGTTTTTCTGAGGCTTTTATATATATATATATATATCAATATCAGAATTATATCGTATCAACTGAAATCAAGAAATATACTGTGATATAAATTTTGGCCATATCATCCAATCCTAACTTAATTTAATTATTTTATTGTTGTTTTCACTGATTAAACATTTGAGTGTAATGAGTATTTTATGAAAGTAAGTATGAGGACCCAGATCCCAGCTAAATCAAACACTGCCCACCACAATGGTGACTTCAAATGAAACAAATATCAACATCTAAACCTCTGTTAATTCTCAATAAGAGCTTCTCTAGATGTCTGACAGAAATAAAGTCAATCTAATAAGTGAAGCTGGTGATGCTGTTTGTGGAGATGTTTAATCATCCTCTGCTGAGATCTTCAGAGATTGAATGTCTTTGATTTGCAGTTGATTTTACCAAATGCTCAATCATCAGTTATTTGATCATTAAATTTGATCATAAACTTCAACACTGTTTCAGTGAAGATTCTTTTATTTTCTCGATTTTTGGACAAACACAGTGAGAGTTGCTTTGCAATTACAAATGTAAGTTACATTAAAATAACATGAGTTTAAATCTAATGCATCCCGAGTGTTTTATTTGGTCCAGAAACAGTATAAATTATGTCTAAATGAACCTTAAATGATGTTAAAAATATGTCCACTGACCACATTTGAACTAGTTTTTAACCTTGTATGGAGGTTCACTGAACGTCTAGATCAGACGTGCAGAACACGTCAAAAAAAGACGTCATAAAAACTTTCATTCTGGCTCCTCAGTGGACGTCTGTTCAACATAAACAAGACTTCAAAAAGACGTCCTTTGGACGTAACTTTGCCCAGTGGGCAAGTGCAGAGCAATAAGCAAGAGCATCCGAACCTGTTAACATAACGTTGACACTTATGTTTCATTTGATGCATGTGTTTCAGGTCTGTGTTGGAAGAGCTATAAATCATAAAAATTGTCACTTGGTGCAAACAAACAAACAAACAAATAAATAAATAATCAACATGATTCAACATTATAAGTGCACATGAGGGGAATACAATTATTTTTGCAATGTAAAATATTAAAATAAGTGTTAAATGGAAAAACTAATTACACAGATCTGAGGTGAGGTGCCCAGAATGTAAATGGGGTCTGTTTTAATGGGAGGGGCTACATGTACAGTAAGAATATAAGGTACTGGTTGCTTTGAGAATAGCAGGTTTGATTTTGTCTTCTCCAGAGAGGATGTGAAATGATTTGATCTTGTTTTTTGCTTTATGATCTGGCATTTAGGGCTAAACAGATTCCTGTAAAAGTCCGGTAGGTGATTTTCTTTTGTACAGTTGTATAATTTTGGAAGAGTGTTTGATGTGTTTTGAGTGTTTACAATTCAGTTTTGTTTCTGGATTAATTGTGCATTCATGTTTATATTTTAAAATCATTAATATAATTTATATAAAATCAGTCAATATACTGTGCCAAAGAAATGTGGAAAAACATTTTGTTCAACTGTGGAGTGCGTCTTCAGGGTTTTTTTTTTTAAGCTTCACCTTTAATTTTATTATTTTCATTTTTTAATTTGGTGCAAGCAGGTGTTTTTTCTTCTTCTAATATTTACTGTCATTTATCAACATAACTGGTGGGTTGTAACCCAAAACTTGCTTGTCTCTTTTGATTAGGTAGGGTACAGCTAAGTAAAATAACAATAAATACAAATAATGTATCCAAAATGTTTAAGGTATATATTTTATGCATTTTCTGAGATTCAAACCACTGACCTTAGATTTGTTAGCACCATATACTCTCTTGGACTACAGGAACACCCTAATGGCTAATATTGTACAGTAGTATTTGTCCCAGTGTGCCATGTGTTTGGCTGGTAAATTTCACATTTTAATTGTTGAATCTACCCCACTTTTTTAAAAAAAAAAGTCCAGGCAGAGATTCCATTCCAGTTAACCAAACTTTACAGGTTTGTGCTTGTTCTACTGAATGCTCCTCTTCAGTGCCTGAAACATTCAGAGTGGACTCAAATATGTTCAAACATGTCAGCACTACTTTACCCTTTTTTACCCTCCACCACTGGTAAAAACAGATCATCTTACAAACTGACTCCTATAAAAATACATTCTACAATGTATTTTGTAGAACCCAGCATGCATTTGTATAACTTAAACAGGGTTAAAATCCAGATGGAATTATTTATTTTCTTAATACACATTCTTAGTCCTCTTATTCAGCTGCTAATTTCCATTAATTTTAACACTGTAAATCCTGACATATGAAATAGTAGTCAGAAAAGAAAGTTTATTTTATTTAACCTTTACACAAAAAAGAGAGAAAAAAAGTTTAATACATCATAAAGTATGTTACAGGAGGAATAAAAAACATGAATCTCAATTTTAATCAGAGGCCTAAACTGATCAAAAATATGCAATTTGGTGCAGATGAAATTCTGATCGCTTATAATAGAGGTTATTTATAATACTACAGCAGACTACTTACATATAACACATAAATAGGCAATTGTCACTCGATATCTCTCAATAAAGTTCTTTACATTAAAAATCATTAAAGATTTTGCAGCAAAAAGACACATGAAGCACAACATGAAGGTGGACATTTAAAAAATTATGATAAAAGGGCATAATAATAAAAAATAATAATACAATAAAAAAAATACAGAAGTTATGTAGTAGATTGTGTTCAACATTTTTTTTTTCAGCAAAGTTGTGATTATGTATATGTTGAGGCCTTATAAATTGACATATCAAACATTATACTGTAGGCTTTAAAGGGTTAAAAGAATAGTTCACCCCAAAACAATAATTCTATCATCATTTACTCACACTCATGTTGTTGTTTCAGTCTCCCATCAAACACAATGGAGATGCTCGGTGAAATATTCACGCTGCTTTGTTTAACACAGTGAACTAAAGATAACAGCAATTTGATTATATGATTTATATGAATCATTTCTGCATTGAGTACTCTGTGCTACACTGATACGGCCAGCAGAGGGAGAGAGTTACATTCACTATGACAGCTGTCAGTGAAAACTGTGTCCCAATATGTTTTTGATAAATTTTGGACACAGAAAGACAACCTCTCATCGAGGAGCATTCAATGTGGACTTAAAAATGACATGGAGGGATATATAAAAGCTTTTAAAATAAATAACAAGATTAATTTGGAAGCAAGTGTTTACAGATCACAATGCAAGCGGGAGTCACGATTGCAGACGACAACATCCAGGATCAACTGTTCATGTAACGCAATGTAAAATGAAATTAATTTACATTTGACCAATTTAATATGAAGAGGCACTGAAATGTAGACCTTCGTTCATGTGTTTTTGGCCTATGCTGTGCATGGTTTGTACGTTAGCATGGACTCTTACTTTTAGCCAGAGATACCTTGTTGAAGCACAAGATGACATTAACGTTCTGGTTGAGCAGATGAAAATTGTAACTGAATGAGAGTATGACAACAAGACAATGAACACTGAAACATTGTTACAAGTACCCCAGGCACATCGTTTTACCATTTTTGTAAGATAAACATGCACCATCAAATCGATGCGAGCTTCGGATCTTCCAATGTTTTTCTGTGGCGCTGAAACCTGAAGATGTCCAAGTTCCGCTCCCCGTGCAACTGATACTCAGCTGCCATTGGCTCATCTGCGTTCAAGGGGAGGGGCCTATCGATAGGCAATTGAGGCTAGAGACAAACACACAATACTCAGCCTTGAGTGTGTGAGAGTGTCCAACTTAAATAGTCCTATTGATTGGAACAGTCTGATAGTTTCTAGGCTGAGGGTTGTAAGAAATGGAGTCCAGAGTGAGAAGGTGAGGGAGACCACTTGTGGTGAGGGGGAGGAACAGCAGGGACCAGATTCATAACAGTATGAGCACAGGGCATGCGGCTCCCTTGGTAGCCATGTGAAAATCTTCTCTGACATGAAAAAAGGCATAGGCTAATAGAAGACTGCATTTCTCTATCACAGACAGCTGCACAATATGGTCACGTGACAGAAATGATTCAGATATGACACACTTTACCCTACCTACATTTATGCATTTAGCAGACGCTTGCAACTTACAGTCCATTCAGGCTATACATTTTTTTTTTTTTTTTTATCAGTATGTGTGTTCCCTGGGAACTGAATCCACGACCTTTGCACTGCTAACACAATGCTCTACCACTGAGCCACAGGAGCACTTACCTACCTCTCTGTCAAGCTGTTTTAGCTTAAAATGTTCCCAAGCATTACTTGTCATAATTGCATTTTTACTACTAAGAATTAGATTAGAGAGTTCTCTAATTCAATATTTACTAACAATTGTTCTTGTACAAGAAACAGAAAGCATTTTGTAGAACAAGCATTTTATCATGATTTGTATTTATTCGACTGGAGTCGTATTATTTTAATAAATGATGTTGAGTTAGCATGGAACTTTTTTATAGTAGTTTTATGCACCTGGTAAATAAGTATGCACCAATGCGTAAAATAAGAGTGAAGGCCCAAAATAATCCTTGGTTTACACCGGAGTTATCTAGGCTATTGCATGACAGAGACTTAGCTTGGGCCAAAGCTAGAAGTACAAAGTTTGAATCGGACTGGCTTCATTTTAGGAAGCTAAGAAACCTTTGTACTTCACAGATAAAAAAATGCCAAATCAAATTTTTATTTACTTGAAACATCAAAAATTTTAAAAAATCCAGTTAAGTTTTGGAAAATTGTCTCAAGCTGATGATATGGAGATTTCTAAAATTATTACTAAAAATAATCATTTGACTACAGAGAAGTCAGTTATATCTGATAGTTTAAATGAACATTTTATATCTTCTGGATCTCTATTTGAAGCTCAGTCACATAATAGTTCTACGTTAAATTCTCTTACTGTACCTTCAATTGATATCTCATGTAAATTAATTACACAAAAATGTTATTTTAACCAGCTCTCTGTCTCTGAGGTCCATAAAGCTTTGAGTTTTTTGGACCCATATAAGCCTGCAGGGCCTGACAAGCTGGAACCGTTTTATTTAAAGTTAGCAGCAGATTTTATTGCTGAACCATTAACTTATTTATTTAACCTTTCTATATCCCATTGTGAAATTCCAAATATTTGGAAATCTGCTTTTGTTTCTCCTCTTTTTACAACAACAACAACAACAACAACAACAACGTTTATTTATAGAGCATATTTAAACACAACCGAGGTTGACCAAAGTGCTTTACAAAGAAAAAAAATAAAAATAAAAAATAAAAAGAATAACAAGGAAATCAACAGACGAATAAAATCAACAGAGTACAGTAAAAAAAAAACAGGAAACATACTACGGAATGTTATAAGCCAGGGTGAAAAAATATGTCTTTAAATAAGATTTAAAAATACTAATAGATGGGTCACGTCTGATAAAGGAAGGAAGGCTATTCCAAAGCGTCGGTCCCGCAGTAGCGAAGGCACGATCAACACGATTTTTAAGTTTAACTCTAGGGACTATGAGTAGGCCAAGGTCACACGATCTCAAGGTTCTAGACGGGGTATACGGAAGCAACAAATTGGTTAAGTATTGAGGAGCCAGATTATTGAGGGCTTTGTAAACAAATAATACAATTTTAAAATCAATCCTATACTTGACAGGAAGCCAGTGTATTTTTTTGTATATTTTCACTTCCCTTCAGTCTAGCAGTCAGAATGCAGTCTAGCGGCTGCATTCTGAACTAACTGAAGACGAGAAATTGAAGACTGAGAAATACCAGAATACAAAGAGTTACAATAATCAAGCCTACAATAATAAAGGCATGGATAGCTATTTCAAAATTTTTCCTAGATAGGAAGGGCTTAACTTTACTGAGAAGGCGAAGTTGATAAAAAACATGACTTAACTACAGCTGAAATCTGTTTATCAAACTTTAAATTGGAGTCAAATAAAATGCCCAAGTTCCTGGCACACTATGTATTACATGGAGTAAGGAAACCAAGATCAAAATTAAAAACAACATTTTCCCTAGGACCAAACAAAATAATTTCTGATTTGTTTTCGTTCAGGTGTAAAAAATTGCTTGAAAGACATAGCTTAAGTTCGTTTAGGGAATCTAACAATGGTTGAAGAGAATACTTATTACGCTGTAGGGGAAGATAAAGCTGGGTATCATCAACATATAGATGAAAGGAAACACCATATTTTTTAAAAATGGAGGCCAAGGGGAGCAAACACATTGAAAACAACACAGGCCCAAGGATCGAACCTTGCGGAACACCACAACCAAGAGGAGTGTCAGTTGAAACACAATGCCCTATTTGAACAGTAATACACCTACTTGACAAATAAGAACGAAACCACTGTAAAACCATACCACGAAGTCCTACACAAGACTCCAGGCGTGACAGAAGAATGTTGTGGTCGACTAAGTCAAATGCAGCGCTTAAGTCTAAGAGGACAAGAGCCATGGGTTTCCCTGAATCTGTCGTGAGAAATGTGTCATTTAAGACTCTTAACAGAGCCGATTCAGTGCTATGTAGAGCTTTAAAACCTGATTGAAAGACTTCATTAATGGAGTTTTCTGACAAGAAAGACTGTAGTTGAGCCAGTACAACTTTCTCCATGATCTTTGAAATGAAAGGAAGATTTGAGATGGGCCGAAAATTGGAAAGAGATGTAGGATCGAGGTTCGGTTTTTTAAGATATGGTGTTACAGTAGCCTGCTTAAGGCAGACTGGAACAGTACCAGTTTGTAAGCATTTATTAATTACTGATAACAAACTTGGGCCACCTTTTTAAAGGTGGGGACCCTTTGCAGCTGAACAATTATAGACCAATATCTAAACTATGTGTTTTATCCAAGCTTTCGGAGAAATTATTAAATGAATAATTAAAAACTTTCCTGGAAATAAATAATATTCTTTCCCCTTTTCAATCCGGATTCAGAAAACAGCATAGTACTGTAACTGCTGCTATGAAAGTGTTTAGTAACATTATTGATGCCTTAGATTGTAAAAAAATTGTTCAGCTCTTTTTCTTGACTTATCAAAGGCTTTTGACACAGTTGATCATGGCATACTCTTAAATAGACTCTCCATTGTTGGTCTCTCTGAAAATGCTATTAAATGGTTTGCTAACTATCTTTCAGAGAGAACACAGTGCGTGCGTTTAAAAGATTGTACTTCATCTATTTTGTCACTTTCCAAAGGTGTCCCTCAGGGGTCTGTTTTGGGACCTATTTTATTTTCCTTGTATATAAATAATTTATGCGATAACATTCCAAATGCTAAGTACCATCTGTATGCAGATGACACTGCTATTTATTGCTGTGCTTCATCAGCCTCTCAAGCACTTCACTATTTACAGTTAGCGTTTGATATTGTTCAGTTCCGTTTATGTCAACTTAAGCTGGTTTTAAACACAGATAAAACTAGTTTAATGATTTTTTCAAACTCTAAAGTTGTATCAAGTAATCTTCCTGACATTACATCCTTCCAGGGAACAAAAATAGAATATGTTGTAAGTTATAAGTACCTGGGAATCCTATTTGATAGTCAGTTAACTTTTAAGTTACATATTGATAAATTACTCTCAAAACTTAAGCTCAAATTGCGGTTTTACTACAGAAATAGATCTTTATTTTCTTTAAAAGCAAGGAAATATTTGGTATCTGCTACCTTCTTACCACTCTTGGATTATGGTGATCTGCTGTATATGAATGCCCCAGGATACTATCTAAAAAAACTTGATTCTGTTTTTCATAGCGCCTTACGTTTTATTACTGGCTGTAGTTATCAAACACATCATTGCACTCTATATGAGAAGGCTGAGTTATCATGGTTGTATACTCGAAGAAGTTTTAATTGGTATTGTTTTATTTATAAGTCTATTTGTGGTCTAACTCCATCTTATTTGTCTCTGAGCTTTTCTAAATCAAAGGTATGCTACAATCTACATTCTAATGATCAGTTATATTTTAAAGTCCCTCGGGTTCGAACAGAGCTAGGAAAAAAGGGTTTTGGATACAATGCATCTTTGGCTTGGAATAATCTACAAAGCATTCTAAAACTGACCGTGCTTCCATCATTACATGAATTTAAGCTACTTTTAACAAGCTGTGTGTTTTATCCTTTGGTAAATTGTTGTTGTGATCTTTGATATTGTGTTTTGTGTTATGATGTAAATTTGTATATGCTATGTTATTTGTTGCTGCTTTCTTGGCCAGGTCACTCTTGCAAAAGAGATTTTAATCTCAATGAGTTTTTAACCTGGTTAAATAAAGAAATGAAAATGAAATGAATTACGATTAGAGAGCGCTCTAATCCAATTCTTACTAGCATGATTAGATAGCTCTACAATTCAATTCTTACTAGAAAATGCAACTACAGAGCCCTCTAATTTAATTCTTACTAACTCCAGTTGCAGAACTGTATTTGCAATTGCATTCTTGCCAATAAAATATATTCATTAGATTCAAAACAGATCTGCGATTACACCCATGTCCCTTTCCAAATCCCACCTGTGGTGCTACACTTCAAAATAAAAGCCCGATAAGCATGAACTTATAACACTTTCTTTGTGTCAGAATGACCATAGCAGAGAGATGACAACTCGAATATGTTTTGTTTTTGAAAAACAATATTTAATCACTGCATAAATTTACATCTTACTCTTGAAAATACTTAAGAGCAAAGAAGAGACACAAGTGTTTCCTCTAAATTGGTCAATAGGTCATATGTAGTGTTGGGTAAGCTACTCTAATAAAGTAATTAATTACTAGTTACTAATTACATCTTCAACAGTGTAATTAGATTACTGTACAAATTACTCTCTCCGAAAAGTATTTAATTACTTATTACTAGTGCTGTCAAACAATTAATCGCATCCAAAATAAAAGTTTTTGTTTATAAAATATATGTTTGTGTACTGTGTATATTTATTATGTATTAAATACACACCCATGCATGTATATATTTAAGAAAAATATGTTAAGTTTATATATTAAATGTATTTATATATAATATAAATTATATGAATATAAATATATACATGTAAATGCATGTAAATATTTTCAAAATATATACTGTATGTGAGTGTATGTATATATACATAATAAATATACACAGTACACACACATATATTATGTAATCAAAAACTATTATTTTGGATGTGATAAATTGTTTGACAGCACTACTTATTACTAATTACTTTCTAAATGATTACTAATTACTTTTTAAATCCTATATCAACCTCGACAAGTTAATGATACAAGGATAGACATGAAACAGTTCTTTTAATTCTTTCAAATAAATAATAAATAACTACATAAATTATTCTGGTCACACTTTAGATTAGGGTCTTATTCTCACTATTAACTATTAACTATGATTTTGCCTCAATATACTCCTTATTAATGCTTATTAGTACTTAGTAAAGTAGTTGTTAAGTTTAAGAATTGGGTAGGATTAAGGATTTAGAATAAGGTTGTGCAGAATAAGACATTAATATGTTTTTTTTTAAAGTAATAATAAACAGCCAATTTCCCAATAATATTCATGCTAATAAACAACTAGTTAATAGTGATAATTGAACACTAAAGTTTTATCAATATTATTAACTCACCGAAGTATTTAAAGTGAGAAGCGTACATAAAAAGCATGCATTTTAACGTTAGACTTTAAATTGATGTTAAATTCACCATTAATTGTATTGTATATAAATGTTCTACAGTCTACACGCAGTATTAAGTTCAATTACATAAGAAATAACTGTAATTAAATTACAGAAAAAAATAAGAGTAATCCCTTACTTTACTTTTTTCAAGGGAAAAGTAATTAAATACAGTTAATTACTTAGTTACTTGTTACACCCAACACTGGTCATATGTCCCTAGAATCCTTCAGATTTTAGCCATTTACTTTAGACTCTATTTATATATGTAGTTAAAAAGTTATTATAATGTGATTGGTATATGAATGTTGAATTATATCGCGTACAATCTAACGCTGTCACTTCACACTCCAGGGAGAATGGGGGAATGCACCAATCTTGTTTACTGAGCGCCATTAAACGGAAGAGAAACAGAACAGCATAGATATATATATAGATTCTCTATTCGACCGCTCCAGATACTATGAAGAGTCCACAATTTTAGAACGGTCAACTTGACGTCATTCACCATAATAATCAATGAATAACACAAGCGTATAACTTGCTGTTGTAGACGCACACAGACAACGCGCTCAAAAGTTCGCAGACCGTTCCAAAAATGGATGGCTTACGTATCGCGGCCCATAGAAACAGTCGCTAATGAGGAATCTACGTATGTACATCTATGCACACAGGATGCAATGCGCAATAAACCAAGAACAGTAGAGCAAAACGTTGAAAGGAATGGTTTCAGTTTTTTATCGCGCATTGAATGTGTAATTGGTTAACATTAAGAAAAACCACATATAACAGATATATATGTCAGCCATGTTTGTAAGGTATGCAAGCTACAGTTTTTGTGTTTAAATAGTCGCGATGTTTTTGGTCTTTCGTACAGTCTTCGTATAGTTGGAGTTACTATTTATATAATATACATTTGTCCTAACATTTATTTGCTGTATTGTTTTACACCAGTTAGATAATTAAGTAAATATACAAAAATGAAGGCTAACGATGTTACAATACAGCAATGCTTACTTCCGCCTATGCGGGCAATGAGCGAGTGAACGTATTTTTTTATTTATTTATTTTTTTAGTTGTAGTTTTGTGGGGTGGGTTGGGGGTTGGAGATATTAACTTGTAGGCTGCATTTAAGAATATAAGATAGTGAAGTCGTGGTAAATTTTCAATACTGTGCACAAATTAATTGCATTTTTAAATGAGCAGAAGTGGTGATGAGCAGTCTCGAGATCGAAACATGATGTCATGTCAATATATAAACATATGTAAATATAAAAGTTTAACCTAAAATTTTGATGTTGTTGAATCACAATGATGTATCACAATGAATAGGTCTTAATGGTCTTTAAATTTCCTTAATGGGTATGTAAACCATAAAAGAAGCTGTCAAAATTGTTCTATCACTTGAATTTCTTAATGTGTTGCAATCCCATAGACAAGAACCTATACATGTCAGACAAATATTAACATTTCTTTCTTTGCGCAGATGCTGGGTCATTTATTTATTTCTTCATCTGATAGACAAAGGTTAGTATTCACCGAACTCAGTTATGGCATATTCATATTCATTTAACTTGTTTGAAAATGCTTGAAAATGCTTAAAAATGCTAAAAATGCTTGTTGTTCTCGTCCCCAGTGTCTCTGCAAAGCCAAGTTGAAAAAAAATATGGTGTTGTTGGAGGCTCTGTCATCTTGCCGTGCTCATACAAGGAAAGAGTGCTAAAGCCACAAGAAATTAATGTATTTTGGAGATACAATGACAGCAAGATTGTTTATGATATTGAAAAAGGCAATTTCTCAACAAAAGACCAGGATGTGTTATTTAAAGATCGAATAGAAAGTGTTTCCTCACAGTATGGGAATGGAGACTTTTCCATCATACTCAAACATCTGAAATTAACAGATAGTGGCAAGTTCTCCTGCTTTATCGCAAAAGTGAAGACAGAAATACTAAATCTACAAGTGAACGGTATGTGGAAACAATCATTACTGACATAGCCCACTGGGCAAAGTTACGTCCAAAGGACGTCTTTTTGAAGTCTTGTTTATGTTGAACAGACGTCCACTGAGGAGCCAGAATGAAAGTTTTTATGATTTGATTTTTTGGACGTGTTCTATGCACGTCTGTGATAAACGTTGAGTGAACAAGCCCATTTTTTTAAAAACTAGTTCAAATGTGGTCAGTGGACATATTTTTAACATCATTTAAGGTTCATTTAGACATAATTTATACTGTTTCTGAACCAAATAAAACACTCTCAGGATGCATTAGATTTAAACTCATGTTATTTTAATGTAATTTACATTTGTAATTGCAAAGCAACTCTCACTGTGTTTTTGTCCAAAAATCAAGAAAATAAAAGAATCTTCACTGAAACAGTATTGAAGTTTATGATCAAATTTAATGATCAAATAACTGATGATTGAGCATTTGGTAAAATCAACTGCAAATCAAAGACATTAAATCTCTCAAGATCTCAGCAGAGGATGATTAAACATCTCCACAAACAGCATCACCAGCTTCACTCAGTTTGGCAGAAATGAAGTCAGACATCTAGAGAAGCTCTTATTGAGAATTAACAGAGGTTTAGATGTTGATATTTGTTTCATTTGAAGTCACCATTGTGGTGGGCAGTGTTTGATTTAGCTGGGATCTGGGTCCTCATACTTCTTGTGTTATCTTTTTTTTTTGGCTGCTGAGTCACAATTGTTGTTGTGAAAGAAGCCAAAATTAACATAGCTCAGGTGTTAGCAGCTCCTTGTTGATGATGATGAAAGCATCACAAAATTAGCATCTGATGTTATTATTTTAGTTTTGTGTTTGGAGTTTATAGCCGCCAAACCTTGTAAATCTGCAGTACAGGCATCAAGAGCATTGAAATGATCACTTATTGTGAAGATGGACAAAACGCATATGCATGAAATATTTTGAGCAAACAGATCATGAAGTCACACTCAGACATCAAGATTTTGCTCATGAATCACAACAACGGTGACAATCAAAACAAAACAGTTTGGGAATTAAGGATTTTGTATTATGAAGCCACCCATCATGCATTGCAGCATGAAGCTTTTTTGTTTGTTTTGATTGTCACCGTTGTTGTGATTCATGAGCAAAATCTTGATGTCTGAGTGTGACTTCATGATCTGTTTGCTCAAAATATTTCATGCATATGCGTTTTGTCCATCTTCACAATAAGTGATCGTTTCAAAGCTCTTGATGCCTGTACTGCAGATTTACAAGGTTTGGCGGCTATAAACTCCAAACATAAAACAAAACTAAAATCATAACATCAGATGCTCATTTTGTGATGCTTTCATCATCATCAACAAGGAGCTGCTAACACCTGAGCTCTGTTAATTTTGGCTTCCTTCACAACAACAATTGTGACTCAGCAGCCAAAAAAAATAAAACAAGAAGTATGAGGACCAAGATCCCAGCTAAATCAAACACTGCCCACCACAATGGTGACTTCAAATGAAACAAATATCAACATCTAAACCTCTGTTAATTCTCAATAAGAGCTTCTCTAGATGTCTGACAGAAATAAAGTCAATCTAATGAGTGAAGCTGGTGATGCTGTTTGTGGAGTTGTTTAATCATCCTCTGCTGAGATCTTGAGAGATTTAATGTCTTTGATTTGCAGTTGATTTTACCAAATGCTCAATCATCAGTTATTTGATCATTAAATTTGATCATAAACTTCAACACTGTTTCAGTGAAGATTCTTTTATTTTCTTGATTTTTGGACAAACACAGTGAGAGTTGCTTTGCAATTACAAATGTAAATTACATTAAAATAACATGAGTTTAAATCTAATGCATCCTGAGAGTGTTTTATTTGGTCCAGAAACAGTATAAATTATGTCTAAATGAACCTTAAATGATGTTAAAAATATGTCCACTGACCACATTTGAACTAGTTTTTAACCTTGTATGGAGGTTCACTGAACGTCTAGATCGGACGTGCAGAACACGTCAAAAAAAGACGTCATAAAAACTTTCATTCTGGCTCCTCAGTGGACGTCTGTTCAACATAAACAAGACTTCAAAAAGACGTCCTTTGGACGTAACTTTGCCCAGTGGGAGGTGGTAGGGATCATTTGGTAAAAGGATTAATATATAATGCCTGGTCAAATATATGTTTAGATTTAACACTTCAGTGTCTAAAGGCTGGAACAGACTACACAACTTAAAATCAGAACAGATTTTAAAACACTGGGCATCATACACTTACCGACTTTGCAATAGTCACAGAGGAAAAACTGGCCATCATACACTAAACGACTGAAGATCACACACTACCAGACTTTAAAGTTGTTCCAATCACAACAAACTCACGCAGAAATGTGCACCTTGTTCTAGGAGACATATGACAAATGAAAAAAAAATTCTGTTGTTTTCAAACACATTTTTAACATTGGTTCAAAATATTAAAAATATTTGATATCCTACGGCTGGATGGAATCAAAATCTGAAGTTAAAAAAATCTGAGTTTGTGACCATCATACATTATGTGATTTTCTATGAAATCACTTGACTCAAATCTGCAGACTGGCTCTGACTTTCGGCAACTAGCGTCGACTTCTCCAGACTGTAAATCGGCGGAAAATTGAGGCAAAAATCGTGTAGTGTATTCCAGCCTTAAAGGGTTACTCCACCCCAAAATGAAAATTCTGTCATTAATTACTCACCCTCGTGTCGTTCCAAACCTGTAAGACCCCCATTCATCTTCTGAACACAAATTAAGATATTTTTTATAAAATTTTTCCTGACCCTGCATAGACAGCAACACAACTACCATGTTCAAGGCCAGGAAGGTAGTAAGGACATTGTTAAAACAGTCCATGTGACATCAGTGCTTCAACCTAAATATTATGAAGTTATGAGAATACTTTTTGTGTGCAAAGTAAACAAAAATAATGACTTTTAACAAACAGAATATTGACTCCTGCGTCAGGCGTGTAGTGGATATGCGCTGACATGGAAGACTTGATACAGAAGAGAAGAAACTGTTATATAAAGTCGTTATTTTTGTTTTTATTTGCGCACAAACAGTATTATCGTAGCTTCAAAACATTACGGTTGAACCCCTGATGTCACATGGACTATTTTACCGATCTCCTTGCTATGTTTCTGTGCGTTGAACATGGTAGTACCCTTGCTGTCTATGGATTGACAGAAAGCTCTCGGATTTCATCAATAAGGTCTCAATTTGTGTTCAGAAGAAGAATGGAGGTCTTACAGGTTTGGAACGATATGAAGGTGAGTAATTAATGACATAATTTTCATTTTTGGGTGAACTATCCCTTTAAGTTTACATGCACACCAGAAAACAACCTGAGAGGGCTGTTTAATCCCTTGAACAACATTTGGAAAGTGAATAGGAATAAGCCATTGTCTTAAATGTGCATGTAAATGTAGTCAGTTGTAGATTGTAGTTTTTTGTTGTACATTTCACTCAGTTTGCTTTCTGCATGCATACATTTATTACATTATTACAATGGTTCTCAATTCCAGTCCTTGCGCCCCCCCTGCTCTGCATATTTTGCATATCTCTCTTATTTAACACACCTGATTCAGATCATCAGCTAGTTAGAAGAGAGCTCCATGCATGAACTGTGTTCTGCTTGATTTAGGGTGCTTCTCATTTCTTATTTGTGCATTCTCGTTTCCTTTCCTCGCTACCTTTCCTCGCGTCTTTCTTAGCTCCACCCCTTCAGGATTTGTGGGAAGGCTGCAAAGAAAGGAAATGAAGACGAAGGAATCAAAGGATGAACATTGGAATATTCTTGACCTCTCAAGCGTCACTTAAAAGCGTCATCAGCTGCGCTAAAGGGATCTGCTCTTATGTTGTTAAAGTTCATTATTTAAGGCATTCATAATAAATATTAATAAAGCAAGATGTCCTGTTGACACGTAGGGTTTATTTAAACTGCAAAGGTAAAATGTAAATTAAAATTATTACGACAGGTGTGAAGGGGGAGGAGAATTTATGTGCGTCAGGTTCTTCACGTGTGTTACACGTGTATCCTCGTTCATGACTCCTCGGGGAGCCTCCTCGATCCTCGCCTGCTCACAGAGCAATTAGAGAATTAAGATGTCCTTCAAGATGGCTGAGTGTGATCGGTTTCTGGGTCACAGACTTGAGGACGGAGAAGCGAGGAAATGAGGAAGCATCAATCTGAGTATTGAGAAGCACCCATGGTCCCTACACAGTTTTCTTCGCTCCCTACTCCCTTAGCATCTTCACACACAGACAAAACTTACTAAAATAAGTGGGACACAATATACCTCTGTAAATAAATACAATTTAAATTCACATCTCACACACTTAAATGCCCTGAATAGAATGAAACATATGCTCTCTTTCGATCTGGCATCATGGCGGAATATCCTGTGATGTGACAAACATCTGAAGTGATAAGATACATAAAAAAAAAAAACGTAGAGAGGGGTTTTACGTGAGGACCGGGATGGAGAACCACTGCATTATTAGACAAATATTAATAGTCTCTGTACTCAACAGTGAAATATTTACATATTTGTGACTTTGTCTAATTGCAGAGACCGCCCCAGCACCAACGGTGAATCCAACCAACTCTTCTATGAAAGCACAACCAGCAGGGATTGTAACTCTCTTCATTTCTGTTGGGCTGTATCTGTGTTTTGTTAGAGTCCTTGGCTAAACTTTGGTGCATGTAGCTTTCTTACAGGTATTGTCACAGACAGTTGTCTCTAACTAATGTATTTTACTTTGACTGCTTTAAAACACAGTGATCAAATTCAACAGCTTAAAGGCCTATTCATACCAACACAAATGATCGGCATGACAAGTAGATTTGTTGCAATTGCATGGGATTTGTCTATTGAGACCAATGTGTAAATGTAACAGATGGACTGAATTAAAATAAAAATTCCCTCTCTGACAGTAGGTGGCGCTAATATAGAATAACAGAAATACAGCTGTTATCCCTGTACATCAGGGGTGTCCAATCCTGTTCCTGGAAGGCCGCTGTCCTGCAGAGTTCAGCTTCAACCCCAATTAAACACACCTGAACCAGCTAATCATGGTCTTAGTAGGCATACTAGAAACTTCCACGCAGGGGTGTTGAGGCAAGTTGTAGCTGAACTCTGTAAGACAGTGTCCCTCCAAGACAGAGTTTGGACACCCCTGCTTTACACAAAGCAGCACTGTACAGCTTTCCATGTCACCTGCTTATCACAGAGAAGAAAGGAAGTCAAACAGTACATGTTTTTCGACAGCCTGTCATATTTAAGTTGGCTTGAAAAAGCCAACTTACTGATATTCTACTTAAGCTTCTTATTATTCTTCTTCTTCTTAGACTAAATTTCTGAACGCTCCTCCTCCTAGAGCTTTCAAGCTGGAACCACCAAACTTAGCCCAGCTGTTCAGACTGTTCTGACTCGAGTTGCTATATCTCTTTAGACTGATCCGACTTGCATTACTGCCTAAAAAGTGTATTACTTGGTTACTTTATATGGAAAGTAATGTGTTATATTGCTTTTGTGTTACTGTTTTAAATGGGCTGGGATTGCTTACAAAAAATGAATGAATAACAATAACACCCTCCCCCCCTGAACACAGATGTGAAAGTGCACTTTTCAAACTTAAATTTGCAGTTGCAAGTTTTGAAGTTGCAGAAGAAATCATTTCAAAAAATGAAAGTATAAAAAGTTATAGACATTTAAATTTACTGTTAAGAAAATGTACTGTACTGTTTTTATTATAATTTATATAAAATAAATATTTTACAAAACAGGTTTTAATCCTAAATTGATATAAAATTAAAGCCAAATGTCTAAATAAGTTGTGTTCCAAATTTGAAGTTGATGTATAAAAAAAAGGTTCCTATGCAATTTTGTTTAGGCGTTATACCACAAATAGCTACCAGGTGCCATCCAAACCTCATTGAATTTTTTTTTATGCGTTTTTTTGTCACAAATGTATCAATATCAAAATATGGACTCTTGAGACCTTTCCAACGATATGTATTTTGTCAAGAAGTTTTGATTATAAAAGACCATAATACATTTGGAATATGACACCTCCTACTAAGGGGGAGGAGCCTGCTAAAAGATTTTAAAGTATGATTTCCATGGTAACGCAATGTCTGATTTTAAAATGCTTTTCAAAGGATGAATTTTGATGTCTTAAGCTTTCAAATGATATATAATTTATGATGATTACTAAAACATACGATAGCGAAAAAGGAAAGAGAAATAATTTTTAGTGACAAAGGTCAGAACTCCTGTTATGTTGTATATGTTTTGAGGTGCACTCTTGTCATAAATTAATCTATTACTGTTCCTACATAATTTTTTAACAACAAACAGTGGTAAAATATCTATTTAGGAGTCTTGGACCTTTCTAACGATATATAGTTTGTCATGATTAGATTAGGGTTTAATTGTAATTGGAGTAAACTTAGGCAATTGGACCAACAAAGGTCAGCAGTGAGATTAAATACATGAAGGATATTTATGTTATATATTACATATTTAATTATTGCAGGTAACATCATGTTTACACAGCGATACTCCCGATTTCTCTCAACATGGGTGACAGGAGAGCTGTCAGTCAATAAATGGGAAAACAAAATAATCTGGCGCTACTTATTTGAAAAAAGTAACTCAGATTAGTTTTAAATGTACAGCAAAATTATGTCTTACTTTACTAGTTACTTGAAAAAAAAAAGAATTCTGTTGTTACTCAAAAGTATTCTTATGTAACTCAAGTTACTTGTGATGTGTTACCCCCAACACTGGTCATGTTTGTTTTCATACATGAATAAGACACCATTGAGAGAGTGCCTTTAACAAGATGACAGATGTATTGAGCTGCAAATACCACAAAACTCCTGCTGTAATCTTGTAGCATTGCCAGGATTTCTGTTTCTTTTTTTTTCTTCTCTTTTTTTAACTATTTACTGTTATGTTTGGTCTTGTTACAGCCTCTTAAACTAAAATAACAGTGGAAATATATATACACAATATATAAACAGTACAAAAACCATATGCACTCAAGTCTTGTGATAAATTGCTTGTAATGTCTTATTACTTTTTATTATTGTCTGCATTCGTTATAAATGTCTAAGAAATAAAATGTGTTTACAGAAATTACAGAATAATTTGCGTATTCCTTTCTAATTTGTCACTGTGAAGTTTCATGTAGCAAATTTATTATTTATTATTAAGCACAGTAAATAAAAGTACTTTATATAATGATTGTGCAGCATTCAGCAGCGCACATGCTCTGTAGACCCAGCAGGTTTGAGTCTGAATTGTCCTGAATCTGTTCTCCCTCTCGCACACTCTCTGTAATGAAGGCAAAAATAATAATAATTATTATTATATTTAGAAAAGCCCTTCTCCATTTTTTCATATAAATAAACTTCAGAATCAGCAATAGTATAAATCAACAATAGTATGATTCATGTGAAATATTGAAACACTTGTAATACAATTTCCTACTCAGGCTTAGTAATAATGTTAGTTTTAGCAAGAGTAATAAGCTGAGACAGAGTAGATATTGGGTCTGATCTCCAATTAGAAAATCAATAAACAACAAAACTACAGTATATGCACATTTAGTTCTCTAAGAAGATGTATGTGTCACCCGTCTTCTCTGGTTGGTTGAGGTTTCATCTAAAGCTCTGTGATGTTTCCGCTCACAGTATGAGATGTTTGAATGATCACAGTATAGAAGATATTCATCTGGATCAGACGATGAAGATCATACAACTTCACATCTGTGAGTTTATCATGTCATGTTAGATTAATTAACTGGGTTTTATTTGGATTATCTATTTTAATAAATGTTTAATTTCTCTCATAGGTCTGTTGATGTGGTCTCAAGCCACAGAGAGTGTAACAAACACAGCAGTAACTTTAGGAGCTGATGTGATTATAACCTGTGATCTTGATATAAAGGAGATTTACTGGTACAGACACAAATCACCAGATCCTCCAGTGCTGATCTTACGCACTTATAAAAGCACTTTTGAAGGAGCTGAATATGAAAACAGCATCTTTGAAGACAAATACTCAGTGAAAACTAACAGTCGTCTGTTCATCAGAAATATCAGCTCTGATGAATTAGGAGTTTATTATTGTGTCAAAACTAGTGAACCACAAAAATTCAGCAACGGCACCAACATCTACATCAGCGGTGAGTTATTTTCTCATTTCAGATGTATTTTTAATCCACATTATGGATTTCATATTGAATATACTTTACGCTTTTTTCATTCCACTGTTAAAAACTAAAACTGAATAATGAAATGAAAAATAAAACCTTTTACAGACTTTGTCCAAAAGAATATAACAGACTCAGTCCACGGGAATCAGACAGAGTCAAATGATTGTAAACAACACCAGACACCATGGATAATTCTGATCATCACATCTGTCCTGCTGAATGTGCTTTTGATCATTGCAGTCATAGGTGTGTACTTTTTTATTTCTTTAGGTGAAGGTCTAAGCTCTAGATTTATTATTAACTGTAATCTACACAAAAGATCTACACAAATTCAACCATAAATGTGCTAATTTTTTAAACGGTCAAAATCACAGTTACAGTATTCAGTGTTGTTTTAGGTTTGGCGAAGAGCTGCCTTCATGCAACTAAAAGAAATCAGAAAACTTTAGAGAAACCTCAAAACACAAATGATCCACAGGTAAGATACATCATTTACCATTTTTGACCGAATCCCCCAACTTCAAATAGTGTACATTATATGAATTATATGAAGTGTTGTTAGAAAAATAATTTTTTCCAATAATGACCAACTGACTGTACATTATATCTTATATAATGTTTATGGCCATTCATTTGTATGATTTTCTGCTTTCAGTATGCTGAAATGGATTTCTCCAAGTCCTCGAGAAGAAGCAGGTCTTGCCCAAGATCAGACCAGGACCAGACCACCTACTCTCTTCTGCAGCCAGTAAAAAATAAATAATATTATTCATTTTGTACTGTATATAATGAAATTATTATTATTATTTTCTCCAGGAAATTATTATTATTATTTTTTTTTTTTTGGTCTGGTAGATATAATGGCATTCTCTGGTTATTATCCTTATACAGACATTTTAAAAAAATTCTTTTTTTTTCCCCTTTAAGTTCTTTGAGATGTTCATGCTAGCAATGAGAGTTAATGTAAACCAAAGGGCAATGAGGTTTCTGCATGTTAGAAACGCTTCATACACGCAATATTGTGCTATGTTATCTCTCATGTTTTTCCAAAATTTGCCATACAGCTGGAGTGTAAATGACATGTTATTATTAGTGCTGTCAAACGATTAATCGCAATTAATCGCATCCAAAATAAAAGTTTTTGTTTACATAATATATGCGTGTGTACTGTGTATATTTATTATGCATATAGGCCTATACATACACTGACATACAGCATATATTTGGGAAATATTTACATGCATATAAATTTATATATTTATATTCTTATATTTTATATTATCTATAAATCTATGTAATATATAAACAACATATTTTTCTTAAATATATACATGCATGTGTTTGTATTTATATATACATAATAAATATACACAGTACACACTCATATTATGTAAACAAAAACTTTTATTTTGGATGTGATTAATTGCGATTAATCGTTTGACAGCACTAGTTATTATATTATACAAGTTATTATATTTTTATTTTATTTTTTATATGGCTTGCAAGTTAATTGTTTTGAGTAATTTGGTTCTTAAATATTAAAACTTGTTACTTCTGTACAGCTTCTCTTTGTGGTTAACACATATGGTTTCGTGCAAACAAAATGTTCCACTGGTTTGGTCAGTTGATAGACAAGGCAAACATAAGCCTTTGCATGCTAGTTTAAGGTTTAAGAAAGTGAAGACATGTTAAGCATTTTTGCCCGACACAAAACACTAAAACAGATTTTCTTTACTCCATTTGCCATAACTACTCTGAACCACTCAGCAAAACCATCAAACCGTATCTCAGAAATCAGGAAGTAAATGGATAAAATGGACATAATAAATAATTAACTTTAAAAGGAAAAATCTTACTATATTTTGTTGCTAACATGAAAGTTACAATCAAACTCTACAAGAGAGCTAAATATCAATGTGTCTTCAGTGTATTGTTGGACCAGTGCAGTTCATGGTATTAATAAACATCTATGTCTAATTTGAAAGATTTGAAAGATTTTGATAATATGATGGTGAGAACCACTGCACTACTTTGCAAAACATTGTAAAAACTAAAACAAATATATAAAAACATGTTCATGCTTGTAGCAGAATGCTCTCTTAAATTGAGTTATATAACTAAAGCATGTAATAATTGAAGGAAACTATTAGGTTAAATAAAATATTATAAAATTAATTGTAATTAATTTGACTAACCCATTTAAAATGAACTGCCAATTTTTAAAAAAAGGCATAGCTAAAATAATATTATATATATATATATATATATATGCGGATGTGTGTCAGTATGATGATGGAATAAATTTTGCATATGAACGGAATAAAATACTACACGTGTGGTCAAAGAAACTGACTTCCTCTTGATTTGTGGTTTAAACCCCTTATTTGTCTGAAAGCTTTGAGGTAAAGTTTCTTCTCTAAAGTCACATGAAAGGCAAGGCAAGGCAAGTTTATTTATATAGCACATTTCATACACAGTGGTAATTCAAAGTGCTTTACATAAAAGGAAGTAAAATAGTCATTAA
>JAFVLL020040958.1:0-11654 GCA_021397915.2 Tor tambroides
TGGGGGGGGGGGAGCAGAAGGGTTCCGGCTGGAGTGGCCGGGCCGAGGGACGAGGCCATGGCCACAAGGACCACCTGCCATGGCCTCCTGAGCTCCCTGCACCGCCATGGCCTCCAGAGCTCCCAGCTCCGCCATGGCCTCCGTTCTGTCTGTTCCGCTCTGGAGGTCCCCGTCCTGTGTTCCTGTCCATGTCTGTCCTGAGGGGCCTCCAGAGTGCCCACCCCCCCCTCCGCGGTGGAACTGTTACGTTCTGGGAGGGGGGAGTTATGTCAGACCTCTGTCGTGTGTGTCACGTGTTCCCGCCTCATGTTTCCTTATTTGGTTTGTTTCCTGTCCTTGTTTAGTGTGATTATTAGATAATTCTTGTCCAGCTGTGTTTGTCTAATTATCTATGATTATCCTGTTTATTTATAGTCCTGTCTGTTCAGTTTGATTTCGTCTGGTCTACTCGTTACTCCCTGGTGTTCCTGTCTGTATCAACCTTGCCTTGTCTTGCCTTGCCTTGTCTTGCCCTGCCTTGTCTTGCCCTGCCTTGAATGACGTAAAGACTGCTATTTGAGTTTACATCCTTGTCTCTGTGTTCCTCGTTCATCCTTGCTGTGTGCACCGTGACATACTTATTATTAACTATTATAATTATTTAATGGGATGTACGGAAGAACTTAGTGACTTTAACATTTTCTCACATTTATGCATTTTGTTGACATTGTTATTACAAAGCAACTTTCATTGCATCCCCATTTTTAACGGGATGCTTAATTAGGTGTGATGGTCAGGTCAGGCGTCCACATATGTTTAGCCAAACTATATTGTGATCTTTGCAAATCATTGAGCTGTTTTTACCATACTAACATGCACCTTCTGTGAACTTTTTTTTTTTTTTTTGTAGGACTTCCTATTGATATTTCACCTGGATCAATCTCAAGACAACATATTGCTTGTTTGTAGCAACATTTTGTAGCAATAAAAAAAAAAGACTTGAGAGAAGAGATTTTTTTTTCTTTTCTTTGACAGGACAAAGCAAACAAGATCAAAAATAATTAAAGGTCTGTTTGATCAGATGTGCACATATACATGGTAATTTCCACAGTGCAGTAAGTTTATAATTTTAGAGAATGATGAGGGTAAAAATGTTTTTCTCTATTTTCAGGTACACAACAGGCGAACACAACAAGGTGTCTCCAGCCCTTGTTACCAAATACCAGTTCTTGAGAGAAAAGACTGCTTAAAAACAAATTCAAAAAAAGAAAGATCTCCTTTGATTAATGTTGAATAAATAAATTATATTTATTGCAGGTTCAGCAAAGTAAACAGATCATTTTACCAGGAGTCCTTCAAAAATATGGCAACCATTGTAGAGGCAGGTTTGCTAAAATAAAGTGACACTTCAATACTTACATTTCTATTATCCTGTGAGAATGTTTCATGTATATATTTATTTATTTTGTAGATGTAGGATCTATCTGGCCAAGATTTGTATCAAAAGAGGCCAAGGTCAGTTGGGGTAAGTGTCACAGATAGAGTCTGGTGGCACAAACAGTGATCACCGAGTGCCAAAGAAGAGCATTTGGGATAGATATTGTTACTGAGCTGGATGAAGAAAAACAAATCTGCGTTGATTTGGCACACGAAGGTAATAAATCACTGATTTGCATGAACAGTAAAGCTAAGAATCACAATTATCAGAAACATAGTATGCCATATTCAATTTAACAAATTGTATATTTAGGTCTCAATGGTTGCTGCTGTCCTGCTGTTTCCACTTCTGTTGAAGGAGAGGCTGAGATCTCTTTATGTCATCAGTGAGGTGAGTGCATTTGGAACAGTGTATCCGTAATATTTAAATCTATATATTTTTTTCTTTTTCAACCTCTTCTCCTGGTTATGATTTCTTCTAAACATTTGTTTATGGGGTTATTCTGTGGAACTGTTTGTGTCCATGCAGGTTCCACAGTAACAGCAGCAAGAATGAATAAAGGGAATATTCAAAACAAAAATTAAAATTCTGTCATTTACTCACCTTCATGTTGTTTCAAACTGGTATGACTTTCTTTTGTTCTGTGAAAGAAGTTATTTTCAAGAACGTCACTGAAAATCACTGACATGTTGTTTTGGACCCCAGTGATTTTCATCATATGGACATTCGTTAACATTATTAAAAATATCTTAATTTGTGTTCTGCAGAAGAAAACAGTTATACAGGTTTGGAACAACATCAGGGAGAGTAAATAACAACAAAACATCCCTTTAATGGGGTCATATACTTTTGATTACAATTTGTTATATTTATAATACAATTTTTCTTACTGATGTCAACTTATAATATTACTAAGGGATTCTTGCAACCAAAACACGCATAATTTAGTTTTTCATGACCACTTGCCACCCTCTCTATTATCTTTATTATATTGATAATACAGCTCACACTGCAGACACTCACACTCATCTTTCTTTTCAAAGCCTCTATTACATTGTGACAGGTTCAAAAAAAGTCAAAGATTTATTACGGACTCATTTTTTGAATCTTAATTTTAAAAAACCCAACAACAACAAAAATAAAACCCTGTATTTTCTCCTTGTTTAGGAACCACATACACCCAACACTGTGCTGTTTATAAAGAGACGTGCCATGGATGCAGAGTCTCTTTTAGAAATAATGATGGAAGGAGAGAAGGAGGTCTGTGAAGTAGACGATGTGAACACAGCTCTACACTTCATCTTCAACACTGAACATGCTTCAAAGATGAGCGACACCCTGACATTCATTGAAAACGGTTTAATGTATCATAACGCCAAAACCAATATGCCACCCACAATGGCCAGTCTTTTTGATTAAATGAATGTTTATGTATATAAATGCATGATGTTGATTGTTGTTTATTTATGTGTTTGTTGATTTGTTCGTAATACATATTTATGTATTAAACAGTTTATGGACAATCATGGTGTTCTGTCTATATAGTGAAATTGGATTAGTAATGGATTAGTAAAATACTAATAACAACAACAACAACAACAATAATAATAATAATAATAATAATAATAATGTTATTGCTATCTAGAAAAAGGTTCAAAAAGGAACCCATGAGGGTCATTAATGCACCTTTAAGTGAAGGTTACAATTAGACTCTTAGAAGAAAAGCTTCAAAAATTAACATATATATAGAGATCTCCATTCTTTCTCTATATTTGGGCCTTCTTTCACACAGTTACATAAAAAACACATTAATGATGACTATTGCATATAGGCTATTTTTGTTTGGAAGGATGAAAATAACGATGCATTTAAGTCAGTACCAGTTATTAAATCAGATACAGTGAGATTACATTGATTTGCATGCATTGGTCATCATTGCGCTATTGCATGTTAATTAGTCCTGTCTATGCATCGTCTCTCTCCTAATAGAAGTGGATTTTAATTACTTACAAAACAGAAATACATGCCATAAATTCTAAGCTTTTTTTTGTGATAAATTGCAAGACAGCGTGATAATACTGTTTGTAAGCGCGTGTGCTACAGCATTCACCCAGTCAACA
This sequence comes from Tor tambroides, assembly GCA_021397915.2. Lineage (NCBI taxonomy): Eukaryota > Metazoa > Chordata > Actinopteri > Cypriniformes > Cyprinidae > Tor > Tor tambroides. The sequence continues at coordinate 3,538 of JAFVLL020040958.1, forward strand.
CCCAGTATAAACACACATTAATTCACGTTCACTTGTTCAAAAGTGTCTAGGAGTTGTTAATATTTTGACTATTATTATTATTATTATAGGTGTATTTAAAAAAAATCGTATTTTAATATGCATAAAGTATGTGTAGCTATCTCTGGTTATATTACAAGGGCATTGTCAGCTACATAAGAAAGACAATTTGTTTCAATGGGTTAAAATGTATATATAATCTTCAATTTAATTTTACATATGAACGACTTTGATTTTAACTCTATTGGTTATATTACACAATGGACTGGTCTGAGTCACAGAAGAAGCTCCGAAGAAAGTAAACAAGCTTGGAGAACAGATGGATGGAGGGAGATGAACGAGCACACCAGTTTCACGCACAGAAACATCAGTTGTAGTGGGGTAAGCTGCCTGAAGTACTTCTAAACTATTGTTTGTCACAGGCGATCATTTTTAAGATGCTTCTTGTATTATAGCCTGGTATCCGCGCTCTGGATTGGGATTGCGGCTTGGGTTCATCATGACGGCGGCAGCTCTGTGCCGTTTCTACACTTTAACATCGCGTCCAAATAACCGAGCTGTGTACATCACTAACTCTCAGGGTCATTTATGATCTGTCGGTGTTATAGCCTAATACATATCTAGAGCCAAACGAGCTTCATTCAAGCGCTTTCCGCTCCGTGCGGTGCGTCTCTCTCCCGCTATAAAAACACGAAACCGCGGCATCAAGAGCAGCAAAAACACCTAAAACAAACTGATACTTTCGCTAAAACACTGCAAAAATGCAGCAGATATAATTATTTTGATCTCTCTCTCTCTCTCTCTCTCTCTCTGTGTGTGTATATATATATATATATATATATATATATATAATTATAATATAGCCTAATTAATAAACCAGGTCTGTGACAAGACGATTTTTTTCGCCATCTAATATTTATCAGCATTGCATACTAAAGCATTTAATAATTATGAAAAATATTTGTAGATGACAAGACAATTTAAATTTGAAATTAAAAGAATTAAATTCTGCTTATGATGAGAATGTTTTTATGTTTTTAGTAAATAGTTCAGCAAAATATAAAAAATAAAACTTCAAAAGGAAAACCCTGAATACAGTATCTTTTCCGTCACACAACCTTCTGCCATATCGAAATATAAAAATAATAATAGCCTGATAAAACATCTTATCTTACCTTTTAATATTCCAGTTGGGCTCAACTGATGAAATATTTATTTATTTATTTATTTGTAGAAAATTTTCAGTCTCCACTGCTTTGTCTTTCAGGGCCTAATATCCTCATCTTTGATAACTATTTTGACTGTTTTTAGGATTTTTTTCTTTTCTTTAACAAAGTACTTCTGCTGCCAAGATGGAAATGTATTACTATTCCAGAACAAAAAGGAAGGAGAGGAAAAACTGATCCAATCTTTTTTTCAGCTAGCTACTAGTGTCAGTTTAATTTTGCCAAATTTTCAACCCTTATTATTATCAACACTTATTATAGTTTTTCTCAATTGCTAAAACACTAAAACCCATTGGCTGAACAAAGTTCTCAGTTGCCTGACCTCATTTAGCTAATTGTGCAGTCTGTTGTCAATACCTTAAACCATTTCACATGGTAAAACACAATTTGCAAATCTCACTTAGACTTTTCAGCAAAACTCTAAACACATTCTCATTCTCAAAACACATTCTGCACTCTAATGCACATGTCATCCATACTGCTAAACACAAGTGGCAACAATCAAATACAAATAGAGAACACATGTCATTGATTGAACACAACCACTCAAAATTGATGTAACCTGTTTCAAATGATGTGACACAACCAATATAAGCCAGTTCAGAGAGCAAACAGGTTGTTGAAGGTGGGAAGGAGAAAGTCTGAGAATGGATAGAAGAAACACATTGATCACATGTTTACTCCTTTGATTTTTGTCCCTTTTAGTATTGTATTCTGTAGTACGGTGCATTGTAGGGTGTATACTGTACAATGAACAAGTTGTATGGCCCTGAACATTGTGCTTTCCATTTGTTAACAGTTCTGACTGCTCAATAGATTTTGACTGGTTTCGGGTTCATATCAACAAAGAACAAGAATTACAGTATCACAGAGACAAAGGACAAGTTTGTGAGATGCAGGGTACAGTACTGTAAAAATAGGGGTACAAGGAGGAGGAAGAACAAACAAAAGTGCAAAGTGCAAAGCAGAGTAGTAATTTCTGATCAATTTTGAGCTACTATGATAGAACATGTTTTCGTTCATCAAAAGACAATGACGGAAAAATATTAAATTTGTTTTGAGATTAAAAATTTACTTCTCCCTGAGAACTATATGTTTTGAACAATGTGTTTTCTATTTTTTGGTGTATTGTTTACTGACTGCTTGATAGTGTATATCATTTTGATCACTTTGTTTATGATTTGAGAGCAGTGCTTGATTTTGAACACAGGTTAAACTGTTTTGAGGCGAAAGTTTCATTTTGCGAGAGGAGTCAGAGGTTTTGTAAATAGTGCTTGAAGATGAGGTTTTGTGTTTAATGGTTTCAGAAAATGGAGCAAGGTTTCAGAAATTGTGTTTTAGCAATTGAGAAAAACTGTAATATCATTTTGTATTTTATACATTTTATACTGTATTGAATTCTTATTTTCCCAGGGAATGTCAGAAATAATGAAATGTAAAAATCCAGTGCAATGGATCCAGTGCTTTGGATAAAACATGTCAAATGCAAACAAACAAAAACATTCAATTCTAACAGCTAAACACCAACTTCTCATGTGAAGTCTAAACACCCACGTACAAAACTGTATGTTCTGCTTTGCTTTCAGTCACATCATCAGCATTATTTTGAAGAGACACATTCATTTCTTTAGCTCCCCTTAAACAATAAGAAGGAGATGATCTGTGGTGGGCCGTGGTAGAGATACTATAACTCCTCTCTCGTCCTCTCTCCTCTTTGGAAGATTTTTCACTTGCTGCTTCCATTGCAGATTTGCATGCACTGACAAACCCTAAGACATCAGTTTGATCTTGTTTGGTTTTCGGCAAGCAGCACATTGAATTGACCCTCCAATTGCAACTATTACAGTGTAAAAACTACACTGTTGTACTGTACTGGCGGATGTCATCAATTCAAGACTAAACATTGCATTAGCCGAGACACTAAACTCCATTCTCTGAACCTAAGTCTCTATAGTCTAAACCAGTTTGTCAAATAAATCACTCTTTCTGCAAAACCTTAAACAAGTTCAGGCAGTTCAGACACTGTTTGCAGATCTCATGCAGTCTTTTTGCAAAACTCTAAACAAATTCTCATTCACTAAAACACACTTTGCACTGTGATGAACTTGTGATGCAAAACCCTAAACACAAGGAAGAAAAAGTTAAGCACAGTTTAAACACAGCTGTCCCTGTTTACGCACAATAATTCAAAACTGTTCACACTTGTTTCTAAATATGTGAAGATACAAAATATAAGCCAGTACAAAGTGCATTGATGGCACAGGTGCATTCATCAATCTGAGAGGTGGAGGAAGACGTTTACATACACCTTGCAGAATCTGCAAAATGTTAATTATTTTACCAAAATAAGAGGGATCATACAAAATGCATGCTATTTTATATTTAGTACTGACCTGAATAAGATATTTCACATAAAAGACATTTCTGTATAATCCACTAGAGAAAATAATAGTTGAATTTACAGTTTATTTCAACTGCTACACACATTTTCAAAACTTTGCCTCTTTTTTTTCAGATCTTGACACATAAATGCAAGAATTGCACACACAAAATACTAAATGCCTCACATCTCTTGCAAAATGAAGCACTGCACTCAAAATATCACAAACACATCTCAAAAGCAAACATTTGTCTTATATTGCAAACACCTTTGCCATAATATTATATCATATCCACACAGTTATTTAAAACCCAAAGCTCTTCTTTCATGAGCTCCTATGTACATTTCTGTACAAGATTGAAAGTAACTGGCAGAGAGATGTTGAAAAAGTCACGGTAAACACAAAAGCAAGATTGAAAACAAACTATTTTTACTGTAAGCATTTGTGGTTGTGAATACAGTATTAGACAGTACGAAAGAAAAGAAGTACATCAACCATGTGTAGTTGTGTATTTATAGGCCTATTCTAAAGCCATGATTGGTTGGTGTTACAGTTTTTTTGGATTGCTTAAGCACGATTTTCAAAACAGGGCCCGTGTTTTCAAAACACTACACACAATTAGCACAACCACACACCCAATTAGCAAAACACTACAGATCCTTTGCATAATTAAACACTCTTGTAAAAACTATACACTTCTGTTTAAAAACCACACTTTGTTACCATATGAAACACACGTTTCACATTACTATACTCTGTTTGCACGAGTTACACTCTGCTGTGATAAACCTAAAACACTTTTAGCACTTCTACTTCCCTATGATTAGAGTAGGCTACCATCAACAAAGTACAAATATAAAGTAAATCCACCAAACACTACACAAGACCAATGTTGCAGACTGAAGAAACTCATTTATTTCTCAACACGCCCAAAATGTTGACATGGAGATTCATAATACTGTAACAAAATGTCACTTTACGTATTGTACTGTAAGTTTACTGTTTTAAAAAAAAAACACACTAGACATTGTCTCTTCGCCTAGCTGGATCTGGCCAGAGAATTTCATCAACATCGCAGGCAATGTTGTCATTAGCAAGACACCTTGGAAAGAAACGTCTTGAATGACGAATCCATCCTTGCATTGCTGCTACCTCCATCTGGTCACAGGCCTCCTCCATGGCTTGGATGAGGGGTACCTCAGCCTGGAGACGGAGATCATATACCTTCCACCGCCATGCCGAGAAAAACTCTTCTATAGGGTTGAGGAATGGAGAGTATGGTGGAAGATATAGGACGGTGAAATGTGGATGTTGCTGAAACCAGTTCTGAACCAGAGCAGAGCGGTGGAAAGACACATTGTCCCAGACAACAATGTATTGCATATGATCGATTTGATTTGCTGCTGTTATGTTGTGCAATTGGTCCAAGAATGTAAGTATGAGTGCTGTGTTGTAAGGGCCCATATGGGCATGGCGGTGGAGGACCCCATTCTGTGTAATGGCTGCACAGAGTGTTATATTACCCCCACGTTGCCCTGGGACATTGACTATAGCCCTGTGGCCAATGATGTTTCTTCCCCTCCTTCGTGTTCTCGTCAGGTTGAACCCAGCCTCATCTACGTAAATGAACTCATGCTGGATCTCCTCTCCATCCATTCGTAAAACTCCCTGAAGAACAGTGTCAGGCAAAATTGTGTAGTTCAGTGTAGATCTAGTATACATATTACAGTACAGTAAAAGATTATGAGACAGTATGCAAGATCACACTGCTAAAGTGAATACATACCTCTGCATAATCATGCCGCAGTCGTTTCACCCCTTTCCAGTCGAAATGTTCTTATCACACTTGCCACTGTGTATCGGCTTAGATTTGGCTGTACTCGCAGTCCAGCCTCCCTCAGCGTCAGGCCGTGGTTGACAACGTGGTCAACCAGTGTTGCGCGGATCTCATTTGTCAGATTCGGTCCTCTTTGAGCACCTTCTTGTCTTCCTCTTCCTCTACCTCCAGCATGGCCTCCATCTCTTCCTCTGTTGATTCCTCTTCCTCCCCTTCCTCCTCCTCCTTCTCATCCTCCTCCTCGTCGTCTTACTCTTTCTCTGACTCTTTCCATTGTGCTTGAAGACCGATGAACTCACCTGCTGCTTTTTATAGTGCTTATACACCTGATTGGTGTGTCTACAATTAAGCAAACAAGTGTTTGCACACCTGATGACTGTGTTGAACCAATTGGTTGGACGGTGCGGTAATTTGACAGTCAGTGCTTTGGTATTGCAAGGAAGTGACTTCATGATAGATTTTTGTGTGTAATGTATGTTAAGTGTGTTTAGTGTTTTGCAAATCACTGTGTGTAGAGTTTTGCAACAAGTGTGAGGTTGACAATGTGCTTATAGTTGTGCAAATATGGGCTGATGTTTTGCTTCTTGAGTGTAAGGTTTTGCTAATAGTGTACTACTTTTAATTTTAGTGTGTAAGCAATCCAAAAAAACTGTAAAGTCACCTCATTCATGTCTAGGAGAAATATTTTAGATGTTAAAGAGATCTCACTTTTGATTTTTCTTTCCTATGGGGCAGTTCTTCTGGTTTTAGTCTGTTTTTTTGTTTGTTTTTTTGTTTGTTTGTTTTTTTCCCTGATTCATCATGTCTTGATTTGATGATGGTGAGATCAGATCTCTGTGTGGAGCATACTAGCTGTTGTCAGACTCCTTGTGTATATGGAAATCTTACTGGATTATTAAAATGAATGACAAAAGGAATATTTGGAAATGTAAACTGAGATTTCCCACTGACACTCTACAGCAAAAGACAGAAATAACTAGCTTAAAACCATTGTTTGGGGTGAAAATACTAATGGCCTAAGACTTTTGCACAGTACTGTATATTATGGTAGAATTTTCACTGTAGGGTGAGGTATTTATTTATGAATCTGGCTATACTAATATCTGCCTACAAAACACATTTTGAAAATGGATTCTCTTTCTTGCAAATGCCTGCTCTCTCTTCAGCGGGGTGCAGCGTAACTCTTCCCAAGGCCTGTCAACACCAGACTCCCAACTGAGGGCTGACGGAAGCAAAGCTGCCAACCCCGTCAGTGGGGTGGTACCTCCAGAGTGTTGTAGGTTACTGCACCTGTTAACATTGCTGCTCACTCTTTGGGAAGAATGTTCACACATCTGCCTGTGTGTGTGTGTGTGATGTGACAGTGCCAGTGGCTCTGACAACTTGTTTCATAGCAACAATCACTGTGGCCTTGATGAATGCTTGCAAAGGGCTTTATTCTATACAGATATTCCTAGCCTTGAGATATAGCTCGCAAGACCAAATCTGTGTGTGCAGTGCTGCCTTTTACAATGTGAGCAGCTCTTGAGAGTCACAAAATGCCACATTATTACGTTTACTGAACTGCAGTTTGTCTTCCTTCTCACAAAGACATTTACGCTCAAAAGTAACATGATCTGTCTGGAGCTTTTCAGCAAAGCAAAAAGAGAGCCTCTGTATTGTAAAGAAAAACATAAGGAAGAGTTCCCAGCCTCTGTTGAACCAATGAAATGGATATCATTCAACTACTGGAGCTCTCTTTTGGTCATTGATAAAATTTATTGACCATTTCTGTGTAGGTTTCTTACTCTATATATGTACTGATGCAAAATATCAAGTCACTGACCAGGTAACAACCTCAAGGGTCTCTGCAAGGACTCGTGGCATGGTGATGTGATATATATATATATATATATATATATATAAATTATTATTATTATTATTATTATTATCATTATTATTTGCCGAGTGGATTCTTGTCATTAAAGGCAACACTATTACCACTATTTTTTCCCCAGTCTTGTGTGATTGCTTTTGAATAACTTTATTTCTTCTGTTTCCACACTTACATGGGTAAATGGAGCTGTTGTGCTCAAAAATTTACAAACAAAAACAAAAAAAAAGTTAGAGTCCATATAAGAGTAAGAGTGCTATTTTCTAATTTATTTTTTTATTAAAAGTATTACGTATTACGAATAAAAAGTCTTTATTAATTGTTTATCTGCCCTGCAATCATAATTTATGTAAATAGGAATAAAAAACAGTTGGTATTATTTCTGTCAATGGTGTGCATTTATACTGGAAACTGCAGTGAAATGTTTGTATAAGTAATAAAAAAATAAAATAAAACAATAAATAATAATAAAAAAAAATGTTCTGAAAAAAAAAAAAAGCAGGTAGAGACACGAGGTGCCATGTTTGAAATGAGCATTTCACAGCTGAGGCAGAGGAGAATATTTTCAATACATAATGACTTAAATTTTGGTTTGTTCCTTGCGAAAAAGCTATTACATAATTCATATAGTCATATAGTCTACTTTTTGTGTCTGGAGCTTGATTAGCTACTATGAATTGTCATTGACAGTTGAAAAAGTAGGGTGGGTAAATAATGACAGATTTATATATATATATATATATATATTGTGGTGTGTACTATTCTTTTAAATCTCATCAAGA
>JAFVLL020040961.1:0-64937 GCA_021397915.2 Tor tambroides
TGCTGTTGTGCAGCCAGTGATTCTTGGCAGGGCACAAAGCTCACCAATCACTGGGTATTATTAGCCCCAGCATTCCAACAGCACTATGTACTTCTTCTTCCCATTTCCCTCCCCATCTAGCCATTCATCTCTCTGCCAAGGCACATCTGTGTTAAATCACAGTGAAAAGCAGTCCTGAATGTCTGCTGTATTGAGTTCGTAGGTAGAGGAGACCACATTTTCCTGCCATCCCTGTCATATCAGCTCAGATGTAGTCTGCAAACACAGATAAAAGAGAACTTTCCCCATTGTGCTGTCTTTTTCAAATAATACACGTCTATGATAGGAAGTTGGAAATGTATTAATCTCAGAATCTCACAACATGACCTGAAGATATAAAAGAAAACTATGATTCATTTCTACTCAGTGTGAACTTGAATGGATCTTGAGTTCATAGATCTGCTATATATCTGCACATACATTTTCACGGTCTTGATGTCTTTTTGCACATGATGAGCAAATTTTCCAAGCCTGGGAAATTATGGTTCCACCTAATCTAATAATAACAAGACCACCATCGTATAACCTATCAGGCGTGTTAAAGGGATAAAATGCCAGGAATGCATGCAAAACAAATGTGGTGGTCTGCAGCCTTCATGTGGAGCCTGAAGATATCCCACAATGGGCGGTATGCTTGTTCTTGCATGGCAAGGTAGAAAAGCCACTCTTTTCTCATTAGCTTTTTGTTTATATAGCAAGTTCAGTGGCTGGGATGTACAGTGCACATGTGCTCTGGCTTCACATTTGGTTCTCTGCCTGTTTGGCTTTAGCCAAGCGTTGTACTTTAATGAGTGTACTGGAATAGATCAGTGAGTCTTTGTACATTGATGACCCATCGAACCTTATCACAAGCCCTTCTGGTTTGATTTAGGTGTAGTCTGTAATAACCATGAAGAAAGTATGTATGAGATCAGCGAAACAATTCCTTAGTTGGGCCTGTGTTGTATGATCCCTGAGGTCATTTTAGCAATTAAGGGCCAGATTTACTAACAGCTTGCACCAGCGCAAACCATCTTTTGGCATTAAAATAGTACTGTCAGGATTTACTATAGATTCACAATGAAGAATTAATTATTAATAAGAATTAATATTTTCAAAATATATACTGTATGTGTATGTCTTTATATATACATAATAAATACACACAGTACACACACATATGTAAACAAAAACTTTTATTAGTATAAATGCGTTTAAGAATGCCTGATAAATTCACATTTAAGCATTTGACCTCACTTGTAACATTTAAAATAGTTTTTAGTTTTTGTTTTAGTTTAATTTTTATTCTTTTTCTTTTTAGACAAATTATATAACTTTTTGAATCTGACATCTCCTCAGATCTTGTGGCCTAATAGGAAAGCAAAATGTCCACTTGTTGTTGACTTTTAAATCTCAACAGATGCAGTGCGTCTTTTGGGTGTGTGCCCAAAGTGTATATCACTTTATATTACATCTGCTTTATACTGTAAGATGAACTCATCCAGTCCAGTTCCAGTCACATTAAATAAGTGAAGTGCCAATGTGGCAGTTTCCTATTCAGACCTGGCACTTGCTACCTATTTTACTCTCTGGTCTTAATTATCTCTGTCTCTGTCTTATTGGATTTCAACCAGAGAACCCAGTGTACCTTCACCTAGCTAATAGCAATGCAGACTCTATTGTGCCCATTTTATCATGACCTCTCCAACTCCCGTGTGTAAAACTTACATCTTTGCGTCAGGTAGTCTCTGAAAGCTCAAGGACATTGAGTTATGATTACATTTCCAAAAGCATAATTATATATATATATCAGTGCTGCTATTTGCACAATAATAGAGTTGTTGATAGAAATGGAGATGTTGATAATAATTAACCTGATAGATTTAATGGTGTAGATATGAAATGAACTCTAGAAGGTATGTTTAAATCATTCTATGTTATTAGAAATTATTCAGTAGTCTTTTAACTTGGAAACCATCTTTGGGATTCATCAAGATGATGGATGATAATGATTTAATTCCTCATACAATGTCAGACAAATGTTTAATTACTGTTAGTTTAAACAGCTTTTGCCCTTGCATGATTGAGTGGTCTGTCATAATGTCATGTTGTGTTTTTGATACAAATATCTCCTTATACTTGATGAGAGAGTTGCATGGATTCTTTCAGAGCACGCCATCTTATGTGATCACTTCTTAATTTTTTTAAATCCTTTTTTTTTCACCACTTTCATCTTTTATCTTCTTTCTTTCCTTTAACCCAGCATGAGACTGAAAAGAGTGTGATGGAGCTTTCGTTCTCCACAGGTACAGCTCTTGAAATTAAAAGGATCTCTTTCATCTTTCATTCTGATAGACTGTGATAAAAGTGGAATGCATTGCGTTTTTCCCGGGAAATGTTTTTTTTGGCAGTAGAATTGCATAATTTGTGTCAAAGTGCAATAACATTGTGTCATGTCATGCCATTGCGATATCCCATTTCAGTCGTTTATTTAAAAAGTATTCATCACCATTAAATGGAGGTTGAGCTCCACTTCTTACAAGGGCAGACATTCATGTTTTAGTGCAGTTAGACTGGCCACAAACAGGCATTTTTCTTGAAACTTTTTTTTTTATTAAAAATCACTATTATTGAACTTTGAATGCACTTTGTATTTGTTTTATTGTCTATTTCAAAAAGTAATTCAATATAAAGCTCGTTGAGCCCACAGTCCATCTGCCACTGTTTGGCATATACAGTGCCCTCCAAAAGTATTGGAACAGTAAAGACAAAATTGCTCTGTTGGCTGTCGAGTCAAGACATTTACAAATATGATTAAAAGATGAACATGAGACAAAACTACAGAATGTCACATTTTATTATTGGGTGATTCAACTCATAGATGTTTTACCAGCTAAGAAGTTCAATACTTTTAGAGTTTCATCTCCCTATCTGATGTGAGCATAAGTATTGGAACAGTTGCCTCACAGGCCTTTCTAAGTGATCAGCTGTGTCCTGTTGCATTAATTCTTCAGATATTAAAAGCAGGGAATGTGTCGTATCAGTTATATCCATTACTTCTGCATTCTGAATCTTGCATTCGATGATGACACACACAAACCAGGATGAAGACGAGGGAGCTGACTTTGAGAGAAAAGCAAGCAATTTGGATGCTAAAAGAAAAGAGGAAGTCAGTTAGAGCTCTAGCAAAAACAAAGGGCATGGAGAAATCAAGAGTTTGGAAACCACCAGTGACACCAGCAACCAACAATGACCTGATCGGCTGAGAAAACAACAGTAGTTGATGACAGACAAATCATAAAAGCTGTGAAAATGAATCCTAAAAGACGTGTCTGTAAAATCACCAACAACTTCCAGAAAGCTGAGGTGATGCTCTGACAATTTACTGTCCTCAGGGGACTTTGACACAGAATTACAGATGGTAAACAGCAAGATGCAAGATGCAAACCTCTGACCAGCACCAAAAAAGGCAAGCACAGGACATGGCAGGACAAAGGCAGGACAATGACCCAAAACACCCTGCCAGTTCAGTCAAGGAATTTATAAGGGCAAAGAAATGGAAAGTCTTAGATTGCCCAAGTCAATCTCCAGATTTAAATCCGATTGAACATGAATTTCACCAGCTGGAGAGGAAAGGCAGAAACTCCCCAAAACAAGCAACAATTGGAATTGGCTGCATTAAAGGCTGGGAAAAGTATTTCAAAGGATGAGACCAAGAGTCTGGTGATGTCTATGGGTCACAGACTCACTGCTGTGATTGTGCGCAAGGGAACTGCAACTAAATAATAGCTTTTAATCTTTTATATCTGCCTTATGTTCAACTTTCCCAATACATATGCTCACATCAATGAGTGGGATGAACTCTAAAAGTGCTGTTCTTTTTATTTGGTAAAACATGTATGTGTTGAAACGGCTAATAATAAAATGTGACATTCTGTAGTTTTGTTCTGTAATCATATTTGCAAATGTCTTGACTCCACAGCCAAAAGAGCAATTTTGTCTTTACTGTTCCAATACTTATGGAGGGCAATGTACCTACAATTGAATACATGTTGTGCAGTGAATTATCAGGGCTGTTTTTCATTAAAGGTTTAGTCATCTTGTACTTATCAACGCAAATGCTTTTCATAGTAACTAAATCTTGTTTTGCTCAAGATGTCTTTCCAGAATGATTTGTTTTATGTGGGTGATAAGATGCATATGAAACATTAGCTAGCAACTATCCAACAGAAAATGGAATTCTCTCTGTAAAGAAATGAAATGTGATAGATGTATAGGGGGCTTAAGAACAGCTGCCATAAGCATCTGATGTCAATATAAATACATTCTGATTGTCCTTCATATCTCCTTTCATAATGGGTTATGGAAATGGGCTTCGCAATGCCAGTGTCTAGAAAGCAATGTGGACGATGGCTGATGAAATGGGGCTCAAGGTCTGAGTCCAAAAATACGTTTTTTGAAATCTGAAATTTGGGGCACTTTAAGACAATTTTGGACAGGACAGTTGAGTAGAGATGGGAAGCGAATGGAGAGGGGAACATGATCAGGAAAGGACCTCAAGCCAAGGCTTTTACCGAGGTGACCTGAAACTCTACTACATGATATGTCAGAGCATTGCCCACAGGGAATTTGATTTTTTTTTTTTTTTTTAATTAATGAAATGTTATGATCAGTGTTGGGCACTGGTAATTAGTTATAGTTACTAGTTACTTCTCACAAATAGTAACTGAATTAGTAACCGAGTTACATCATTATAAAAGTAACTAATTACCAGGGAAAGTAACTATTGCATTTAAAAAAAAAAAAGTTTTATAATAAATAAATATGTCAAATAACTTGGATGCCCCCCCAATATTAAATATGTTAAATGAATGAATTGGACACTAAATAGAATATATTATTATAAAACATTGTACACTAATCTACACTATTTTAATGTTTCTGTGGGACAATGTGAGAGACACCTATCAAATTCAATATATTATTGTAAATATTATCAACCCTCTATGGACACCTTGGCAATAGAATTGCCATTGACTAGTAAATTTTTTAGTTTACTCACCAGACTAATATTAATTATCTGATATACTATTTATATATATATATATATATATATATATATATATATATATACACACACACTACTGTGCAAAAGTCTTAGGCCACTAGTATTTTCACCAACAAAAATGGTTTTAAGTCAGTTATTTCTATCTTTTGCTGTAGTGTGTCAGTAGGAAATAACAGTTTACATTTACAAACATTATTTTTGCCATTAATTGTAATAATTCAGTAAGATTTTTGTTTGCACAAGGAGTCTGACAACAGCCAGTGCTCCACACAGAGATCTGATCTCACCATCCAGTCTGTCTGGAATGACATGAAGAAACAGAACAAACTGAGACAGACTAAATCCAGAAGAACCGTGGTAACGTCTCCAAGATGCTTCAAGAGAACTACCTGCAAAGCTCTCTGAAAAACTATGCGCAAGTGCACCTAGGGCAAAAGCTGTTTTAAATGCATAGTGTGCTCACACCAAATGTTGATTTAATTTAGTTAATAGAATTTAATTGATAAAAATCTATTTATGGCATTATTTCTGAAAGCATCCTCACTTTACAGCATTTTTACCCAAGTGCCTAAAACTTTTCACAGTACTGTAGCTTTGCAGATAGGTTTCTTGAAGCATCTTGGAGACGTTGCTACAGTTCTTCTGGATTTAGTCTTTCTCAGTTTGTTCTGTTTTTTCATGTCATTCCAGACAGACTGGATGATGAGATTGGATGAGATTGTCGTTTGCTTATTAGTTCTGCCCACTACCAGAGAAACCAGCAGTTCTTAAGAGCTGAAGAATTCCAAAGGAGCTCCGTTATTTTGACAGGAAAATACAACAGAAAATATCGTTTACATGTAGCGCGTCAATTCTGCATGGTATATAAGACTCTCTCGCTCTGTATCTTTCTTTGCGTGTGTGAGACAAAGCTATGGCGAGTCGTGCGCCTTCAACTTCACACTAGAGTTTATGGTACACTGCGCATCCATTCAGATGAACTGAAAAATACAATTATAATAATATTATAATAAATTATAGTAACGCCGTTTATTTATTACACCGTTATTCCCATCACTGGTTATGATATAAAATGAATAACAAAAATGTTTCTGCTCTATTTCTAGGTTACAAATCAAGTAAGTGCTTTTTGTGCATAAGAAAAAAATTCAAGTCTGTGTATTTAAAAAAACAAACAAACTGGTCCCTCAGGTTATGCTGATAATATGATTTGTTAAAAAAGGAAAAGTGGTAATAAATTATAAAAATGCAAAATAGAAGCATTTTCACCAGTAGTCTTTTAAGTCTAGGCCCGGTAGGTTATGAATAGATATTATTTAAAGTATCAATAAACTGGACATTTTTTACATCCATGCTCAAGTTTAGATTGTCAATTAACAATGCGTGAATTATTGCAATCAAAAGTTATTAGCCAGTGCAGATAATATCATCCGGTTAGTTAGCCTGGCATTATTACAGCCCAGATACAAAAAAGACAGTCACATTGCTATTTTTTGTAAGCACTCACTCTTACAAATCGACATAGAGCCTAATTTTTGAGACATCTCTTTACTTTTCCGTTTCATTCAAACCCAATCTAACAGGAACCATGGGAGGTTTGTGCAGGCATTTCCAGCTTTTGTTCAATAGCTTGATCTGTAGTCAAATACCGGCCCTTAGAGAAATATATTTCTTTGTTGGAGGAATCAAGAGACGGGCCACTGTTGACGTATTCAGTGCTGAAACAGACCACACTGTGTATGTAATGATAAAATGTATTAGTTGTCTAGCATCATTTCAGCTGGCTTGACATTGTTGTCAGGTAAAAATCACACTGAATTGATTCACAGCTTCCTGTTTTGGGTTTGTTTAGCACATTGTGTAATTTATAAGGACACATTATATAAGGCAGTTCACAGAAGACTTCGCTTTATTTAGTCATAGTGTTTGTTCAGCAAACTCGTTCAAGTTTAGAAAAGAATTTCAACAAGCGAGTTTTGAGCTTTATCTTTGCACAAGATAAAAATAGCCCTCTGGGCTTTGGCACTGCCAGCGGCGTTTAGACAGAAGCGATTGCTGTGTTGAATCAATGTGTTTTTTATGCAGCCTCTTTTTTGTTGACACAGCCAGAGTGGGCCATGTGCTAGTCCAGCAACAGGAAGTTATAAGTGCCACCACCCTCTCCCTCTGACACATAAAAATACACACGGTGCTTTCTCACTTTCACTCTGCCTGTGCTTCTCACTCAGAGACACGTGTACCAATGCTTTAAACAGTTTGTGTGCATAGATCTTAAGACCTTTCTCATGTTTCTGTGGTCCGACTTCAGTGAGTAAGACTGGAGCCGGTCTCGGGTCAGTGTCTCACTCTGGAGCACTGCCACTGCTGAAGGACATGTGAGTGTCACCACAACATTACCTTTACTGAGGCCATGCTGGATTCACACACACATTCACACACTGACTCAAACACTCCCTCACTCATTTATTCACACTGCAGTCGCCTGCCAACATTTCCATCAGCAGAATTAAGGGTATGACCAAATATGTAGGCAGTGTGAGTGATTTTACATTGTGATATATATGCTATAGTTCAAAAGTTTTGGGTCAATAAGAATTTTTAAAAATGAAATGAATATTTTATTGAGCAAGGATGCATTAAATTGATCAAAAGTGACAGTAAAGACATTTATAATGTAACAATGTTTCTATTTTGGATAAATGTTGTTGTTTAGTACTTTCTATTCATCAAAGAATCCTGAAATCACTGATAATAATAAAAAATGTTTCTTGAGCAGCAAATCAGCATATTAAAGTCATTCCTGAAGGATCATGTGACACTAAAGAATGGAGTAATGATGCTGAAAATTTAGCTTTGCCATCACAGGAATAAAATGCATTTTAAACTATAATAAAGTAGAAAACTTCTGAATTTTAAATTGTAATAATGTTTTACAATATTATAGATTTTACTGTATTTTTGATCAAATAAATGCAGTGTAAAATTAAAAAAATGTAACAACCACAAATTATTAAATAGTAGTGTATTTTAATTTCTTTCTTTATTTTATTGTTTCGCACAACCAGTATTCCATGATATTAACAGTATAGCAGAATCAGTACCTTTTTTCTACTTTTTCATTCCATTGCACAACATATACCATCATACTGCCTGAGCCGAAGATTGTGAGATAAGCATCTTGAACTCTGAATAAACATTATACGTGGTGCTTTTCCAGAACTGTTGATGTAATGTCAACACTGAACCATTCAACCCTCCATTGTTCACAGCCCCCTCACACCCTTATCCTCCAACTGGATTCCACCCCCCCTCAGGGAATGTTTTATTTTTCTCCTTCTATGACTCATGGATGGCCCTCGTTTTGTTGGCAGGACGGCTCGTAGCCGTCTAATATTGGTCACAGGAGCGGTGAGGCAGGGACAGGGCCCTTTATCTCTCACTTGAGCGTCTGATTACAGCCATCTTCAGGGAGATGTCAGACACAGAGCGAGCGCTGGACCACAGGATGACGTAGAAACACCTCCCCCTCGATTTATCACTCTCCCCTTCTGTATGTGGGTGTCGACGTAAGACTGCATGGGAATGATTCAAAGAACTCCCTCAGAATGACAAATTATAACAAAGCAAAATGAACAGAGCGTGAAGTCACCACAGTTTTACATGTGTACCATTTTATTACTTTCCCTGAAGTCCATATGTGGTGATAGTCAACATTTCTTGTCGTTTTTCATGACAATTTTCATTCATATCTTTGACCCTAAGAGTTAAACAGGCTGTTTTTGCTACTGCACCTTTAAGACTTAAATATTTTTTGAGAGAACCTTGCCAAAGTACTGAGAAAGTTTCCTGTAAGCTGGGAAATGGCCCCTTCAAGTGAATTCAGAAAAGACAAACCCCAGATGACTCACTTGTGAGGAATGTAAATATGAAGTGTACGAGATTCATTCATCATCACTATCCATGCTGAAATATATGCTGCTAAGCAGGAGAAATCTGTCACTGGTTATGTGCAGTTCTAAGCTAAAATTTGAAATATTGGGATGGACATTGGGTCTCATTCACTAATAATTGCATGGATTATTTCGGATTTGTGCACACAGGAGAACTTTTCATGAAAAATCTCCAACTAATGCACAACACGTTTGTACATACATGAATCTGTTCTTAACATTGTTCTAATGTTAGTGAATTCGGAGTATTCTAAATGAGTGGCCGCGTGCACGAGATTAGACATTTGGGTAACACTTTAGAATAGGGAACACATATTCACTATTAACTGACTTTTCCCTCAATAAATTCCTAATTTGCTGCTTATTAATAGTTAGTAAGGTAGTTGTTAAGTTTAGGTATTGGGTAGGATTAGGGATGTAGAATAAGGTCATGTAGAATAAGGCATTAATATGTGCTTAATTAGTACTAATAAATGGCTAATATTCTAGTAATATGCATGCTAATAAGCAACTAGTTAAGAGACCCTAAAATAAAGTGTTACTGACATTTGCATAAAACATGCCCAAACCATCTCCATATAAGGGCTTTTTGCACACGCTTTCCTTTCAACTTTTTGTTTCTCTTGTCAAACTTGCCGCTGTTTGCAGACGCTCTCGTCTATGTAAGCATAAGCTCTGATTCACTCAAATTTGTGCATGAAATGTGCGTACGAATGATTTTAAGAACAAATCACTAAAAATTCACCAAAAATTTCATAATAAAATTTATTCTAAATTTACGGAAAAATATAGGAACAACTGAAACCACACAAAACAGCTAACATACTCGCCCGATCCTCCTGCAATTGCGTACGTGTGGTTTTAGAAGTTCCTATATTGTTCTGTAAATTTAGAATAAATTTTATTACTAAATTTTTGGTGAATCGTGATTTGTTCTTAAAACCGTTCGTATGCACATTTTACGTGCAAATTTGTGCGTACGTATGCTTAGTGAATGAAACCCGTTATTTGCATTACTTCTAAAAGCATTGTTATCAGTGAATGTTTTTTTACTTGTCTCATTGTTGTTGACTGGTCAGCAGTAGGCTAGTACATTAGTACATTAGGCTCCTGTTTGCTCCATGCGGCCTGTTTTAGTGTATTATTCTCAGGCACTTGTGTTGTCCATGCTCCCTGCTGTTGTACTCCAATTAAACGTTTCCTCAGCAGGATTCAGCAGGAGGTGAGGGATTTCAGCTCTTGAGAGCGGAAATTGTAAAGGGCTCCGAGTAAATGATTGATGAAGTCAATCCTGACACAGACAGAAGACCGTAACTGTGATTATATCTGAAAGTGTGAGAGCGCGTGACATTAAACATATGTTGATGAAGAGGATACTCACTTTCATTCTTTTACACTACCATTTAAAAGTTTGAGGTCAGCGAGTTTTTTTTTTTTTTTTTCTTTTCTGAAAAAAAAAAAATTCAGCAAGGTCACATTAGATTGATTAAAAGTAACAGTAAAGACATTAATAATTTTGCAAAAAAATAAATAAATGCTGAACTTTCTATTCAAAGAATCTTAATTAAAAAAACATCACGTTTCCACAAAAACATTAAGCAGTACCACTGTTTTCAACATTGACAAGAATAAATGTTTCTTGAGCACCAAATTAGCATCTTAGAATGATTTTTGAAGGATCATGTGACTCTTAAGCCTGGAAATGAAAATTCAGCTTTTCCATCACAGGAATAAATTACATTTTAAAACATAATAATTAACAATTAACAGTTATTTTAAATTGTAATCATATTTCACATTTTTACTGTATTTTTGATCAAATTTAGCGTTAGTTCTGGCAGGTCACGTGAGTCAAGCCTGCATCAGAAGATTCTCAGCTGATCACATCTACCTATAGGAATACGACACCTATCGCGGCATTCCTATATAAGCTGTATTCAGTATTGTTCAGCAGCTTTTTCTGCTTGCTCAGGAGTAAATTACCCTCCTTCATCCCCAGCTCCTCCTTTCACCACAGTCAGGACTTGGCTTTCTGATATTCCTTGCTAAATCAGACTCTTTTATCTTGAATAATGTGTTACACTTAAATATCATTAATGATATCTGCTTGTTCTGTTCTGTTTACCCTAGGGGGTTATTATTGCTGCTCTCCCTGCTCATTCATGACAGGCTGCATGGATGGGCAGGGAGTTTTTGCCCAGAACCATACAGCCAAACCAAATTTTATGTTAAGTATCTATCATTTTGACGATAGTGGTCCTGACAGAAATGCAATCTTGGTGAGCATAAGAGACTTCTTTAAAAAAAAAAAAAAACCAAGATGTAATGCAAAAACTTTTTATTTTCTTTTGTGTAGAAATATGTAACATGCATTAAACATTATTTTGCTAAACAGTGCCTTGTTTGTCTCATTCCAGATTACCACACTAATCAATCACAAAGACAAGCTCAAGAAGACGGAGAAGACCTTACGGGCCATCCAGAGAGTGGGGCAGGCGGTCAGTGTTGCAGTTGGCCGCTTCGTGGCCGTGGGTGAAGCCATTGCAGCAGAGAATGAAGACTTGAAGGACGAGATGGGACTGGCTTGCTTTGAGGCCCGGAGAGCAGGTTAGTCTGACACTACTCCACTGGAAGAGCAATGACACATAAGCAGTTTTAATGGGTAGAGTTACCAGGCAATGAGGAACAGGAAATGGACAGCTGGGTTAAACACAGTGGAACTTGTCAACAAGCTCAGGACTGCCTGTCAGGGTTGTACACCATGCAAAATTGATTTTAAATTCCTTTCAAATTTAATTTCATTGATGTAGCATACAGGAATTGCATTTCAAGTTTAATTTAAGGAAGTACAATTAAAATGGAATGAAATTCAGAGACAAATAACTGCTGTAAATGTATTTTATAGTAATACTTTTATTTTTTTCTTTATAACAATAAACATGATATCATACTTACAACGTATCAGGTACTTCAAGAAACATTAGATCATATTAATAATCAATCATTGAAATACCACCTATACAAATGAGTATTTCAAAGGTTTTTACAATATTCACCAGGCAATACTACATTTTCAGTGTCACATGATCGTTCAGAAATGTGGAAAACATTTGCTGTTTAATATTTTTGTGGAAATTGGGATATTTTTTTTTTTTCAGGATTATTTGAAATGAAATCTTTTGTAACATTATAAATGTCTTTACTGACACTTTTGATCAATTTAATGCATCCTTGCTGAATAAAGGTATTAAAAAAATGTACTGACCTCAAACTTTTGTACAGCAGTGTATCAAAAATTTAAAATCCTCAAAATGGAGACAAACAACATGAAAGAAGCCTGTGAGCAAGCTTAAAACTTAATGTTTTTTTATGATTCATGTGAAAACTCTGTTGGACTAATTAAATTCCAGTCTAACCAAACCAGTTGAACATTATGTGGGATGTAGCCAATTGAAAAATCAACTGCCAAATGTGATAAAAAGTTAGTCAAATTTTATTATAAGCTGAAATTAATATACATGGTTTAAATGAATATGCACTGTTTAATATATTTAAAGCTTATAATTTGATTAAAATGGGGTTTTCACATCCATATGGATGCAGCTGTTTTGAGATCAGCAAGAGCAGCTTTTTTTCTTCGTACGATGCCTGAATCTTTTGGGGTATGTGAAAGGGAAAGTGCTGCAGTTTCTCTTCTATTAAACTCTCGATGTCCCATCTGCCTCTGAAGAGTTTGCCTAAAAATACCCCACAAATGTGCGTTTCCATATCTCTCGTTTGTGATGAAGTGTTGCTGTGCTTGCTCTTAGAATAACCAACATGAGCACAAAGAGATTTGATCCGTTCTGACGGTTTAAAGAGGTTTACAAAGGCAAGCAGCTGCAGTTATGAAATAAATAAATTTGATATGCGTTGACATCTGTTATTTCTGCATTAACTTATTTAATAGACCAGTACCCTGGGAATTAATGCACTATCAAAAATTCTTTTTTTGAATTTGTAAAAAAAAAAAAAAAACATTTTATGAGTATTTCTACTTTCATTTTTAATTTGATGTGTTACTTGCCATTTCTTTGTAATTATTTGTGAAATTTCTGAGTGAAATTTTTTTTCATTGTGTAGAGATATCTTACAGGGATAGTTCACCCTAAAATGAAAATTCTGTCATTAATTACTCACCCTTGTGTCATTCAAACCCATAAGACCTTCGTTCATTTTTTCAGATATTTTTGATGAAATCTGAGAGCTTTCTGACCCTGCATAGACAACAGCGCAACTGAAATTTTTATGGCCCAGAAATATAGTAAAGACATTGGTAAAATAGTCCATGTGACATCAGTGGTTCAACTCTAATTTTATGAAGCTACAAGAATACTTTTTGTGCGCAAAGAAAACCAATTTTTTGGGGGGTGAACTATCACTATTTCAACAATCCGTTCTTTTGTAAAACTTTAAAATGCATTTTATTATTTAATTTTTTTTTAAATAAATTTCTTTGAAATAAATGCCACTTAGTATGATATTTTATCATATAATGTCATGATTGATACACTTGAATCAAGTGTGGCTTACAGTCCAAACAATTTTTTGCACAACTGTATATTTCGTAGCAAAACAAGCGCTGTGTCGATCAAATGCGACTATCTCAAAGACTCAAAGTGTGTTGCGGTTTACATTTGTCCCTCTGGTCTGAAATAATTGGAGCTCTGTTCTGTATCTGTAAATACAGATAGTTGGTGGTCTCTCCCACCTCCCTTCCCATACCTCCCAGGGCAACAACACCGAAATTAGACTGGCTTCAAGTTAGTTATCAGACTCCCCACAGTGTTTGAACACTCACCCACGCATTTAATCCTCCTGATTATTACACGGGCCGCCCATGTGTGACGAGCAAAAGTTTATCCCAAAACACATTTAGGCAGGTGGGGAAAAAGTAATGTAGACTCATCTGAGGGGAATAAGTCAGATGTTAAAGAGTGGTGAAGTCTTTCTTTTGTTTATAGAATAGCTGAACTAGTTCAGCTGAGGTACAAGAGCACATCGTCTGAAGGAGATGAAAGAGAGCTTTCATTGAAAAGGGGAAGCCCTGATTTGAGAAATGGCCTGTGACTTTGTGTGTAACCACAGATGTGACACAGTGGCCTGCACGTCTTAAATTCAGGAGTTTTTTTGAATGATGTAGAGATTACATTGCTGTGATTTGCTTTCATTTTCTCAATGGCAGGAAGGATGGAGGAGGATGTGTTTTGAGTAAAAGTCTGTGTGGTTTTAAAGTGCACTGCATACAATTCATTGTGGATGTTTCTTCAGCTATGGGCCCTTTTGGCCCAGTGTTTTTTTTTTTTTTTATAAAAAAAATTAAATATAATTGCACGTAAATCTTTTATTAGCAGTTTATTATTTATTAGCAATTTCCAACAGTTTTCTCTGTCATTCTTTATCTGAAGGTCATGAATATCATTTTTTTTGGAATAAATCAGCTGACTCTTTGTCTAGAATTATGTATTCTAATTTTATAGAATTAAATAATATTTTCTTACTTTTGCACAATTGGAAAAAAATACAGCTTGATTAGAATTGATGAACAATAAAAATATTCTTTTCAACTGCCAAATGATATTTACCTTGATTTTTCTCAAGCATGCTCTGATAATGTTGTCTCCTTAGTAACAAAGTATACCAACAAACATCAGTAGTTTTTATTAGTTTAACAAAATAAATTGATTTATTTTATTGAATTAACTCATTTGTGTAAAAATTATAATGAATTCTCACAAAATAAATATAAAAATGCTTCATGTGTATTTTACTCTTTAAATGAAAATACAAAAATATATATACACATGTATATGTGTGTATGTGTGTGTGTGTGTGTGTGTGTACCTGTTTTTATATCCCGGTGGGGAATTAAACCTGAATACACACAGACTCATGGGGACTTGTGTCACGGTGGGGACCTAAATTGAGGTCCCCACGGGTAAACAAGCTTATAAATCATACAGAATGAAGTTTTTTGAAAATCTAAAAAAGCAGAAAGTTTCCTGTAAGGGGTAGGTTTAGGTGTAGGGTTGGTGTAGGGCAATAGAAAATACGGTCTGTACAGTAGAAAAACCATTATGCCTATGGAGAGTCCCCACAAGGATAGCAAACCAGACGTGTGTGTGTGTGTGTGTGTGTGTACACACACACACACACACACATATATATATAGAAGACATTTGAAATGCAAAAATAAATGATAAAGACATTTTAATGTGATCTTAATATAACAAAAAGAAATGAAAATATGTTAGTTTTAATAAAAATCAATCCCTTGGATATAAAAGTATTTGCAGTTGAAACAAAGTTGAACATCTTAACCTGAAGGCTGGGAACTCTAGATACAGTTTTGCTGAGAATGGATTATTTTCTCTTTGTCTTGCTACTCAGGGACCTCTCGGCCTCATAAAGACAGATAGACAGCTGCTTTTGAGCTACGATTCGATACTGTAGTACTTTAAATTAATGAAGTGCATTCAGAAGCAGCAGATGCATGCTGAGACGATGTCTTTAAAGGCCATCAGCGCAGAGATCTCAATGTTTCACCCTCTATGCAAGCCGAACGCCTGAGGCCGTGTCTCTTTAAAGCAGGAAACTCTCTGAAAGGAGCTGGCTGAAAATGCCAGCCGCTCAGGACAGCGCTACGTCTCTGGTGCCGCTCACGGGATTCGACTATAAGCTTCTACAAAGACGCCGCTTCAAAGCTCAGGAAAGACACAGAGGCAGCAAACAGTCCCCTCCAGAAATAAGAATGTCTCAGTATGGTCGCTGCTAAACAAGAGACGAAAATCAACAAAGCAGGAAATGTGGGAATTGTGCCCAGGCAGATGACTATGGATAGGTGTGCACAAACTGGTAAAGTAATTTGGCTCACAATGCAGAGTTCTGCACAAGGCACCTTGATTGTTAAACCCACTTTAACAAAGAAAAGCTGTCAGATGCAATCAGGACCGTGTCTTCAGATGGACAAATGTGTCATTGAACATGGAACAGAGCTCTTTCTCTTCAGAAATTACTCTCGTTTCTATGTCTAAAATGTCTGTCTGTATTTCTCAGCCTCTTTCTCCTTTCACCTTTGAATGTGTCAGTCTTTCCATCTCTCAGAATAACACTGTTTTATTGAGGCACGAGGCAGGGAACTGCACTCATCAAGCGTCCTTTCAGCACGTTCCAACTGGGACATGACACGCCATCTCCAGCCCTGCCACCCTGCCCAAAAATAAGCCAGCATATAGTATTTGTGTCTAGACAGGGTTGTGTGCTAGTAGACACCCACGGAGGAAAGTGAGATGTTTATTGATGTTTTAAAAAGTGACCACCCAGAGTGATGGATTGCTTTGTAAATAATCAAATGGTGTGTGACTTAATGTCTTAATGTGCTCTGAGGTTGAATGAACTTATTGAAATCACATATTTTTGTTTCAAAGCAGTGGCAGTTTTATGGATGCTTGTTGGTTTATCTATAAGTGTTTGTTTTTGAGGGCGAAGACATGTTATGTATGTGTATTTGTTTTTCATGACCTGAAATGTTTCTCACAGGGCAGTTTCAGTGCAATAGTGAGGATTTAAATAGAGTTGCCTCAATGACATTCATAAATTTTAAAGTGTCCCAAAAGTGTCTGAATACTATTTGTGGCTTATTCTAGCTATATTTTGGGGATGAATTAAAAAAAAAAAAAAAACATGTCCCAAGAAGTTGGCTAAATCTGACGGAACTTAATTTTCTGGATGTTATCAAGAGGAAAAAAAAAATCATAAAAAAATGTTTTTTATTCTAAAACATTTTATAGTATTTGTGGTTTAGGTTAGTAATTATAACTTTGAACTTTCTATTCATCAAAGAATCATAAAAAAAAAAAAAAAAAAATCAGCTTTACCATCTATCACAGGAATAAATTACATATTAAAGTATTTACATTACATTTCAAAAGGAAAACAGTTATTTAAAATAATAATAATAATAATTCACAATATTACTGTTTTACTGTAAAAAAAAATTGTTACCAACCCCATTTGAACTGCTGTGAGTGTGTGTGTGTGCGCGTGTGTGTGTGTGTACACTCACTGGCCACTTTATTAGGTACACCTGTTCAATTGCTTGGTAACACAAATTGCTAATCAGCCAATCACATGGCAGCAACTCAATGTATTTAGGCATCTAGATGTGGTGAAGACGACTTGCTAAAGTTCAAACCGAGCATCAGAATGGGGAAGAAAAGGGATTTAAGTGACACTGAACGTGGAATGGTTGTTGCTGCCAGACGGGCTGGTCTGAGTATTTCAAAAACTGCTGATCTACTGGGATTTTCACGCACAACCATCTCTAGGGATTACAGAGAATGGTCCGAAAAAGAGAAAATATCCAGTGAGCAGCAGTTGTGTGGACGAAAATGCCTTGTTGATGTCAGAGGTCAGAGGAGAATGGGAAGACTGATTCCACAGGAATGATAAAAGGCAACAGTAACTCAAATAACCACTCGTTACAACCAAGGTATGCAGAATAGCATCCCTGAACGCACAACACGTGGAACCCTGAAGCAGATGGGCTCCAGCAGCAGAAGACAACACCGGGGGCCGCTCCGGTCAGCTAAGAACAGGACACGGAGGATACAATTCACACAGGCTCACCAAAACTGGACAATAGAGGATTGGAAAAACATGATGAGTCTGGATTTCTGCTGCGACATTCAGATGGTAGGGTCAGAATTTGGCGTAAAGAACATGAAAGCATGGATCATCCTGCCTTGTCTCAATGGTTCAGGCTGGTGGTGGTGGTGTAATGGTGTGGGGGATATTTTCTCGGCACACTTTGGGCCCCTTAGTACCAATTGAGCATGGTTTAAACGCCACAGCCTACCTGAGTATTGTTACTGACCATGTCCATCCCTTTATGACTACAGTGTACCCATCTTCTGATGGCGATTTCCAGCAGGATAATGCACCATGTCACAAAGCTCAGATCATCTCAGACTGGTTTCTTGAGTTGTCTTTACTCAAATGGCCTCCACAGTCATCAGATCTCAGTCCAATAGAGCAGCTTTGGGATGTGGTGAACGGGAGATTCACATCATGGATGTGCAGCCGACAAATCTGCAGCAACTGCGTGATGCTATCATGTCAATATGGATCAAAATCTCTGAGGAATGTTTCCAACACCTTGTCGAGTCTGTGCCATGAAGAATTAAGGCAGTTCTGAAGGCAAAAGGGGGTCCAACCCGGTACTAGCAAGGTGTACCTAATAAAGTGGCCAGTGAGTGTATATATATGTGTGTGTACACATATATATATATATATATATATATATATATATATATATATATATATATATATATATAAATAAATAAAAACACCCGAGGTGGTGATGCGGCTTTACTGACTTACAAGTAAACAACCATATGGAAACCACCCAGGTCTTGTAAAGTAACTACAAAAAAACACTAAGAAACTCTCAAAATGTGACCTGGGTGGTTTCCATATGGTTGTTTACTTGTCAGTAAAGCCCACCCTTAAGTCTCTGTAATATAATAGAGAATGCATAATATTCTTTAGTTATGGTTCAGTTAAGAATTTTATCTTATCCTCAACGAAGAAATCTCAAGTCTGATCACTTAAGTCTGAGAAGTAATAGCACACCTCTTCTCAACAATCCACATGATTTGCAGCATCATTCAGTCTATAGTGGGACAAGTTACATGCTGAAGTGTAATTAGTGGTTTGAACACTCTAACAACATCGTTATTGCATCTAAACTTGTTTGTGTATGCATGCACTTTTCTTACTCTCTTCTGTGTTTTTCTTCTGCAGGCACTGCCATCGCTCAGTTGACGGATGTGTCCAGTCTGGAGCAGTGTGAGGGTGATGGGCGCAGCACGGTGTTTAGTGACAAGACTGGCATGGTGAAAGCTGCTCGCATGCTGCTCTCCTCTGTTACCAAAGTCCTGGTGCTTGCAGACTGCATCGTTATCAAACAGATCATAAGCTCTCGCAACAAAGTACGTATTGTCTGCTGGGTCCAAGTACTTGTGCACTGGCCTTTACAAACACTCAAAATGGCACTCATATTTCCCTGTCAAGTACAAGAGTACACAGGTGCACACATAGGCTAGTGGTTGCTCTCAGATGCTATCGCTGCATGGCCCCATATTTAGAGTCCTTCTGCTTTGGAGATAATTGAAAAGACATGGCACAGGATAAAGTAGGAGGCCTGTCTTAATATCCATGTTGGTGAGATGAGGAAGTGGACAGTGTCTATGTGTGTGCCTGTTTGTGCTCTCAGATCTGGAGCTAATCATGTCCAGTTAGTGATGTTTGGATGGCCAGGCAGCAGAACAGCTCTCCATTAGAGAGAGACACAATTGAATTTGTCCCTGACCATGCCTGATAACGCCCACTTCTAGCTAGCTAACCTGAAAATAGAGGCTTCCCTTATCAATTTTCTCCCATGTGAGTGTCTCGGACTGCTTCTGTTGAGCCTATTGTTGGTATATATATTTATAGAGTTTTGTTTCCTACACATACTAACGCTTTGCTGTTTAAGCACAGCTTCTGCATTGTGACTCAGCATGTACGATTACTACTAATATGTAACTTAAAGGTTTAAGAATTTAAGACTATTTTTCTTGTTTAAGAAACTTTGCCTTGTTAAAACTATAGTAGTCAACATTTGAAGCGGATCAAAAAAAGTTAATCAAAGTTGTATATGTGACCATGGGTCACAAAACCAGTCATAAGGGTCAATTTTTCAAAATCGAGATTTATACACCATCTGAAAGCTGAATAAATAAGCTTTACATTGATGTATGGTTTGTTAGGATAGGACAATATTTGGCGGAGATACAACTATTTGAAAATCTGGAATCTGAGGGTGCAAAAATATCAAAATACTGAGAAAATCGCCTTTAAATTTATTTAAATGAAGTTCTTAGCAATGCATATTACTAATCAAAAATTAAGTTTTGATATATTTATAGTAGGAAATTTACAAAATATCTTCATGGAACATGATCTTTACTTAATATCCTAATGATTTTTGGCATAAAAGAAACATCGATAATTTTGACCCATACAATGTATTTTTGGCTATTGCTAGAAATATACCCATGCAACATAAGACTGATTTTGTGCTCCAGGGTCATATATATATATATATATATATATATATATATATATATATATATATATATATATATATATAACAATTTTGTTATTATTTTTAAATAAATATAATTTCATTTCAGAAAATAAAAAAATAAGACAAAAAATTGTCGGAAAACATTTTAACGTATTGATCATATAGCCAGGAGAAAGTAAAATCACAATATATCTGATTTAATATGGCATTTTTTTTTCTATACAGTGAGAATAAATGCAGCAAAATTCTTCTTTTTTTAAGCCACTTGCTTCTCAGATCCCTAGTAATCTAAAGACTTTTGGAAGAAATCTCAACAGCTTCACACGCTATGCTCAGATTTGCCATAGTGGCTCTATGCTCTTACTGTATATCAGCAGTTGTCTGTTGAGTCTATTTTTATTTCTTAGGACAGACATGTGAGATAAACCTCATTCCTAAATAAAACACATTATGAAAGCAACTTTTATGCAATACATTTTTTTTCCTCAGGGCTGTAGCTGAGAAAGACGTGGGTTTTATGTATGTGTGCAGGTACTGGTTACCCTGGAGCAGCTGGAGAGAGTCAGCACTTTTCAGGAATTTGTCCAAATCTTCAGCCAATTTGGGAACGAGATGGTAGAGTTTGCCCATCTCACAGGAGACAGACAGAATGTAAGTGACCTCACACACACACACACACACACACACACACACACACACACACACACATCCCCCTGCTCAACCTCCATCATTCCCTCACTTCACTTGATAAGGATACTTCCTATGGCAGATGTGTATAGCCCGTGTAGATTTATACACCGGATGAGGGGAGAAGGGGAAGATAATGGAGGGATTTTGGTTATAAGAACTGAACTGTGCTGCACACTGCAATTTCAATCAGCAGCTCTCAAACCCCACTGATAAAAACCTTTGGGGTAAGATACACTCAACCGCAGTGCAGAACAGATGGATGGAGTGAAACGCTAGTGGTGCTTATTCACAGGAATTCACAATTTTAAGGCTCATATCAGCGTGTGTTTGCAATGCAAAAACATATGCAAGATCAGGGAACTGAACTGTGTTTATAAATTAATGCCAGAATTTTTTTCATTTTCAATGCTCTGCTGAGAAAAAAAATGTCATACTTGCATATAGTCAAGCTGGTTTTGCTGCTGGGTGGAGATTAGATATGGGTTTGTCAAAAGCTGATGCTGATGTTGATATCTAGAGCAAGAGTTTTTAAACTGGGGTCCGCATGGGGCTGCTAATGGATCTGCAGAAAATTTGAGAGAAAAAGAAGTAAAGTTTTTACAGAGAACGCGGTTTTTCATCATGGGTTTGAACATTGTGTCATATGCATATGCTGTAAAAGGGAAAGTCCATCTAGTATGTTTACATAGAAAAACAATGGAAAAGTAGTGCAGTGGAATGGAAAAATGAGTTTTTAAATGAGTTTTTAAGTTAGAAATGAAAATAAATCCTATATTTTTATGGACTTTTTTAACAGATATTTTTAGAAATGTTTAAAGTGCTAATTTCTTCCTCATTGCAATGTAGTTTATTCTATACATTTATCCAAATAAATTTGAATGGAATTTAACATTTTTCTTCAGATTTATAAATGTCACAATATTCTAACAGTCAGTGGAAAGATGATATATATGTATGTCAAATTAAATACAGCAAGTATTTTTCAGATAATATTTATTTAGTAAATAGTATACTTTATATTATACTTTAGTGAAATGACAAAATAAAGGCCAATTATTTTATTTCGGAAACAATCTTTATTTATTTTAGAGTCCAATTCTCACTATTAACAAACCACTAACTACAACTCTTGCCTCAATGAACTCCTAATTTGCTGCTTATTAATAGTTAATAAAGTAGTTGTTAGGTTTGTTTAGGTTTTGGGTAGGATTAGCCATATAGAATATGTTTGGGGAAGTAACAATATTATCAATATCGCGATATTGCGATATCAAAACGGTCTCGATCATAGTGGTCACATGACGATATGAAACGATAGGTCTTCCGGGCAAAATAAAAGTTTTTAAAATATATTTGTTTTAGGCCATTATGCTTTGGCACATTACATGTTAAACGAACTAAAACCGAAAGCACAATATGGCTTAATCCCTTCATCAAGCCTTTTTTTGCTGCGTGTTTTAAAGTGAAGCGCACATATTGTTGAGACGATCAGCTCATGATGCGGTGTTTTCCGCGCCTCAGAACGGCTCCGTTCACGGTGAATGAATGCAGTGAACTCGTTTATTGCACATGCTGTGAGTTTAGCGTGCATTTCGGAATGCAACAGCCACCAGTTATGCTTTATTTTAGCGGCAGATGATTACAGCATTTCACTAGATTTGTAGTGAGACGTGTTTTTGTAAGCCTTTTTTCACTTAAGCTGAAGTTTTCCTTCAAAATAAAAGCTCTACTGCCATTTCCATCAAAATAAAAGCAGCATGAATTGCTGACAGCTAGCGGTTTAAATGGGCAATGTTACTGCAGTCCAAATTCAAAATATCTCTTTCAAGTGTAGAAATTAGTATTGTAATTTCCCTACTGTAGTGTCAAGCAAAAAATAATATACCTATGAAATATTAATTTTTATTTATTTTACAGTGCAGTTGTTTTACAATATTACTACTATCGTCATTGTTGTTGTTTATTATATTCTAATTTGTTTGGCTTCCTAAAACACCAGTGTGAATGTAATTTACACTGAGACAGTATATCACAAATAAAAAGAGGGTTAAATCCTCTTTAAAGTTCAGGTACAATTCAACTCACTGACTTTTTTTCTGACTTAAGCTTTCTTAGCTAAGAACATGAGCTGGAGCTCTTAATTTTGAACTCTCATAGTGCATTAGATAGAATAATTTAACTTTAATATGTACAAAATGTTCATTTTTTCCCAATTCTTCACTTGTCTTTTTTTCTTTTTAAATATCAGAATAAATATCGTATTGTGAGATTTTAATATTGTTACATCCCTAGAATATATATATTAGGAAGTCAGTCTCTTTCAATAGGGTCCTTGGCCTTAAAATATTTGAAAACCACTGATCTATATAAAACAATGAGAACAACTGTCACTCTCATTGTGGCTCAGTATTGGCCTTCACGATTGCTGGATCACCACGTGAAACCATATTAAACCAGCCCCATCAGAAACTGGTTTCAACTGATTTTTCTTGCAGCGCATCACCGTTTCTCCTCCCAAGGCCTCCTCCGGAGTCCCATCATGATTAGGAAAGTAGTAATATGAATATGAATGACACCGAGAACTGATAGGAAAGGCTGTCTCATTTCAAACAGGAAGCCTCTGTATGTGTTTGATAATGTTTCACAAACACGTCACGTTCCTATCTCTGCAGAGCTTTCCTGCCAATCTGCAGCCTCCATCTTTTCAGTTTTATTCAGAAGAACATAATAACAGATAATCACTTCTCCTTTTGTGAGCCATGGCTCCCAGCCGGGGTGAGAGAGATCAGGTTCCTCTCATTCTCTCCGTCATGCACACACACAGTCTGTCAGTCACAAATCCCTAATGCCTTACGGCGCGTCGAGTGAGCACAGCTCTATTGAGTTATATTCCAGCTCGCTCAGTGTCGGTGGAAGGCATTATGTCAGTGCTATCTCTACCAAGGACCAAAGTTACCCTTCATTCTAAGCAAGACCTTGAAAAATGGACACTTAGAATGAATTCAGTTCTGTAGATCTTCTGACAGCCTGCGTCAGATGGTTAAGATTCAAGTGAAGTGCACTTGATTTGTTAGAAACGTTAGTTTTATTATAATTCAGTCAGATGTGTTTCATAAGCACTTTATGGAAATCTTAACTGAACTAAACTGATAATACAGTGTAATTCCAGCCTTGTCTGTTGCAGGCAAATTATTAATTTTCCCTTTAAAGTCATCTGAGGCTAAACCTAAGCTGAGATTTCAGAACACTTGAAAGCACTCGAGGCATTGCGTGTTTTCTCATATTTGTCTTGTGGATTCTCGTTTTCCTCAGGATCTGAAGGATGAAAAGAAAAGAGCTCGGATGGCCGCCGCACGTGCTGTGCTGGAGAAATGCACCATGATGCTCCTCACAGCCTCTAAGGTAGGATTGTGGAAGAGAGTACCATCTGCTGTCTACAAGATGTTAATATCAGCAGTTCTCCTGCATGAATCATGTGCATGTATTTGTGCATAAAAACTTGTGTGTGAATGTTATCATGCGGAAATAAAGGTGCGTCAAAAAAGTTTGTTTAAGATACAAATTTAGGAATAAGTTAAACATGAGCAAATCATTCGTGGTGACCATATATTTTTGCATATATTATACATTTTAATATGATCATATTATATATAATATTATTTGATTATCTATATAATATTTTATAAACTTTACATATCTATATATATAATGCTTTACTACTGTTCAGAAGTTTGGGGTCAGTGAGATTTTGTTTTAAGAAATGAATAGTTTTATTGAGCAACAATGGATTAAATGGATCAAAAGGGACAGTAAATACATTTATAATGTTATGAAATATTTCTATATCAAATGAATGCTGTTCTTTTGAACATCAAAGAGTCTTGAAAAAAGTATTGCAGTTTTCACAAAATTAAGCAGTACAACTGTTTTCAACATTGAAAACGAATGTTTCTTGAGCAGCAAATCAGCACATTAGCATGATTTCTGAAGGATCATGTGACACTGAAGACTGGAGTAATGATGCTGAAAATTCAGCTTTGCATCACAGGAATAAATTAGAGTTTAAAATATATTAAAATAGAAAACTTCTTATATATTGCAATAATATTTCACAGTATTACTCTTTTTTTATTTTTTTTATTTTTTTTTTTTACTGTATGTTTGATCATCAAATATTAAGATATTTATATATAAAAAGTTATGTATATATGAAATTTTAAATTATATATTGAAAGTTTGCATGAGATCTTTTCCTGCACACACAAGTAGTAAGAAAACTTGTACTCAATTATTATGAAATGAGAGCCATTATGTATGTTCACCTGAATTTCACTCAAAGATCACAAAAATTCATCTGGGAGTTCAAGATCAGGCAGGGGCTCTATTTTCAGATATATTAGGTCTTACTTATGAAAAGTATAATGGTGTTATTATACTGTTTTGAACATGTGCCATGGTTTTTACCACATAGTTTTTGACATGTACCATGTTACACCATGGTATTCTTGACATCCCTTGGAGTATGGTATGCTGTATGGCAGGGATAGGCAATTTCGGTCCTGGAGGGCCAGTGTCCTGCAGAGTTTAGCTCCAACCCTAATCAAACACACCTGAAGAAGCTAATCAATGTCTT
Organism: Tor tambroides; assembly: GCA_021397915.2. Lineage (NCBI taxonomy): Eukaryota > Metazoa > Chordata > Actinopteri > Cypriniformes > Cyprinidae > Tor > Tor tambroides. The sequence goes on from JAFVLL020040961.1 coordinate 25,530, forward strand.
CAAGATCACTAGAAAGTTACAGGCAGGTGTGTTTGATTAGGGTTGGAGCTAAACGCTGCAGGACACCGGCCCTCCAGGACCGAAATTGCCTATCCCTGCTGTATGGTAACCACACAGCACCATGGTTGTCTGTTATCTTTCAAAGTACCATGATATTACCATCTGATACTTTTTCATAAGGGTCTTTTTCATAATTGAGCTTGTTCATTCCTCTAAAAAGCGTGTTTTCCTTTGCTTATTCTAAAAAACTGAATAACATCCTGTTTACATTATTCCTCTGCATTTTGAAGATAATTTTTGTTCCTCTTTTCCTCTCAGACTTGTCTGAGACATCCAGACTGTGAGTCGGCACGGATCAACAAAGAAGCAGTCTTCCAGCGTATGCGTCTGGCCCTGGAGCAAGTCATTGAGATTGTGACTGACACGAGGAGCAGTGGGGAGGCCAAAGCACTTCCTGTCAGCATCTACGCTGGAATTAAAAACTTTAAGGTGCAGGTGTAGGACAAGGGCTCTTAGATGGATGTCTCAATGGATAAAGTTTCTCTTTTTAAAGACTTAAAAAAAAAAAAAAAAAAAAAAAAAAAAAAAATATTGTTCAACCATTAAAAAAATATATGCTACGGTTCAAAAGTTTGGGGTCATTTTTTTTTCTTTTTGAAAGAATGAAAGAAAGAAATTGATGCTTTTTTCGGTACAGGCACATTCAATTGATCAATAGGAACAGTAAATACATGTATAATTTTACAAAAGATTTCAATGTCAGATAAATTCTGTTCTTTTTAACTTGCTGTTCATCAAAGAATCTCACCAGATAATTATATGTACGTATGTTTCAGGTTAAAGTGGAGGGTCTGAGAGACTCTCTGTACTGTGTGTCCTGTGAGGCTGTGGCAGCACAGCTGGAAGCTCTGGTGGAGAAAACTGAAGACTTTACAGACTCTGCCTACACCAGCCACGAGCAGAGGGAGACAATCATACAGCTCTGCCAGATCACACATCAGGAGACCAAACAGCTCATCAACACATGGAGACATGCGGTAAGGTGGACACACACACATATTAGGGTTTGCACCGACTAGGCATTCACTGTATGACTTGAGTCTCTCTTGATGGTAACAGCAGGAGGAAAACTCCAAACTATATCCCAGTGTAGCTGTATGACATTGATTTTGTGTCCTTAGCTTGCTCTCCTATTCATAACTTAACACAAATGTTTCACTTGGCTTGTATATCTGTCCTTCATGTCTTTGTTGTGCATTGTGTGAAGGATGTTCTGCATGTCTCTCCTCATGTGGAGTAACAGTCCATGAACCTCACACCCTCGCTGTGCCTCATACATTGGGAAAAATAAGCCTTACAGTGTAGATCTATAGGTGTTTATTCTTTCCTGCTTCCTGCCTTTGGTTTCTTGAATAAGCTATTCATTTGCTGTCACTGTGCCATGATTTTTTGAGCTTTTCAGACAAATTTTATTGGTACTTACATGATTTGATCTGTGTGTGATACTGTGTATATGTTCTTTAACATCAAATAAGGACTAGGTGGAGTTGACTCTAAACTTTCTGATGTCTTTAAACCATAGAGGGATGAAAAGAAAGGAAAAAGCCACAAAGAAAGAAAATACATGAAAAAATAATAGCAGCATAAATTTGAAGGCTGATATTAACTGACTTGGTGTTCATTGCTGTACACTGAATGGCTCTTGAAAGAAAAGATTGAGTCACTGCAGTTTTTTTGACTTTTTTTCACTTTACATATATAGGAAAATGTCAACATCTTTTTATTCTTATGTATTTGTCTGACATGACTTCCGGTGCTTTAAAAGTGTTTCCTGGGAATCAAAGCCCTGACCTCGGCATTACTAGAACTGTGATCTCACAAGAACACATGGCGAATATGAATAGTTGCCTAAAATGTATGAAATGCAGGGTTCATGAAAAACCTAAATACTAAGAAATTTAAAATGATTCTTTTCCAGGCCTAGGAAAGTCATGGACATAAATAAAATCTTTAAAGTCAAGGAACAGTCCTGGAATTTCTACTGATATAAGATTTGCTAGTTATTCGCTGATCTATTTTGTAGGCTAGAAATTGCGCTTAGGTATGTAGTAAAACTTGTTCAAATGCCTCAGTCTGATTTGCAACCACATTTTTGAGTTGAATGATATGGTAGTGGAATTGGTTTGAATTTGAATGATTTTTAAAAATTCTGTAATCACATCTGACTAAAAAAAGTCATGGAAATGTATTGGTCAGAATGTATGGGACACTTAAGCATTTGGATTTTCAAAGGCCAATGCAATATCTAAAGAACTGGCAGATATATTACATTCAAAAATTTGGGATCTGTAAGATTATTTTTTTGTTTATTTGTTTTTGAACATTAGTCTTTTATGCTTACCAAGGCTGCATTTATTTGACTAAAACAGAGTAAAAACAGTAATATTGTGAATATTATTATAATTTAAAATAACAGTTTTAATATATTTTAGAATGTAATATTGTAATGTGATGGTAAAGCTGAATTTTCAGCAGCCATTTCTCCAGTTTTTAGTGTCACATGATCCTTCAGAAATCATTCTAATATGCTGATTTGCTGCTCAAGAAACATTTCTCATATATATTAGAAACATATCATTATCAATTTTCAGTTGCGGTGCTTAATATTTTTGTGGAAACAATCCTACATTTTTTAGGAGTATTTCATGAATAGAAAGTTATATATAAATATAACTTTATAAGAAAGTTGTAGAATAAAAAAAAACAGCATTTATTTGAAATAGGAATCTTCTATAAATGCCTTTACTGTCACTTTTGGTCAAATTAAAAAAAAATTGCTGACCCCAATCCATTTCTGCCAGAAATTACACGCTCCAGTAGAACTCCTTTGAATCTTCATCCACTGATGTCACTGTTGTACAGTGTTTCTTTATAAAACTAATTTGCAGATTGTTAGGTCCCAGATTTCTTTACATTTGTTTGTTGTATTTCTTTACATTTGATTGTTTTCTCATGTGTGTAGTTTTTGTGTACATAATGCCTGCCTCTGATTAAACAGTTTCCCATTTTTCATTGGTCTCATGCAGCCAGACGTTTGATGTGTGGTCCTCATTGCAGCTGATTCTGCCCAAGAATCGCCCACTTAGACAGGAAGAGACCAACATCTAAAGTGACAATTTGTTTTGTTTTACATGCTCTTTAGGGAAGGAGTTATCTGAAAGGGGTTAACCAAAATAATAGTTTAGTGTGGAAATTTGAAACAGTCTTTTAAAATGATAGACATTATGATCGTAATTCCTGTTCTCCAAAAAGTAATAAATGCTGTTTTTCCCCCACAAGCAACTCAGAACACAAAGTGAAATATACACTTCTGCTTGTAGAATACTAGCTTGTTCATTTTCAGACAAATCCAAACTTCAAATCCAGTGATTTTTATTTATTTATTTATTTATTTTTTCACTTTCAAGAGAACTCATTGTATCAACCCAACACCTTTGTATCATGACTTTGATCCAAATTAAAAGAACCTGTGTACCATCACTCACAGACTCCATAAAACCAGCCAATCGGGTTGGAACTGTCCATTAAAACAAGCTCTTGACATTTTTAAGTGCAACTGTCAATTAACAGACCATGGGCATGAATTTTCCCTTCTCAAGCACTGCATTTCTTTTTTCTACCAGTCCTTGAATGTTTACGACTATGTGCATATCTCTGCTGTCATCAGTCAAAACTTATTTAGAGAGAGCTGTTGTTTTTACACAGTAATATCTGGGTTGTTCCCCACTTTACCTGTCCACCGTTTCAGTGACAGAAACATTCAGAATGTGTTCACTGAAGTGCAATGACTGTTTAAGTCCCAGTGTGATGTCTCAGAGTAAAGCACGGGAGATGAGAGCGCTTCAAACGTTCACACGGCCTCTGTGGCGTGTTTGTGTTGACACCCCATTGTAATCCCATCTGAAAGCAATCCCACCCACCTGTCTGCCTGTCCTCTGAAGAGAAAACTGCGGATAAAACTGTCATGTCTAACAAAGTCCATCTTTCAGGTTGCTTGGGCCACTGACACTTGTGTTGAAACTTGATGGCTCTTCAGCATGGATGGTGCACTTTCAACTGGTTGAAAATCATTCTGTTTGCAGTGTGTTAAAATTCCCTTTCTATCTTTGTTTCTGCTTCTTTTCTCCTCCAGCAGCAATCGCTTAAAGCCAAAGAGGCCACAGACGAGATGGAGCTCTCTATTTTGAAGACTTGTCAGAGTGTCAGTGATCTCAGGCGAGAGGTGAGATTCTTGTGACAAGCTCTGCACAGGGATTGAATCCCATGAGCCAAGCATCTAAATCAAAATCTTTCTTCAGAAGCATCCATCCCAGTGTTTCCTGTATCACTTATGCTGAATTTACAGTGCCATGACATATTTACTCAAGTCAGGAATTTACATTTGAATTGAATGTCATGAGATAAAAATGAGACAAAGACAACATATCTCTCTATGCATTGTCAGAACATACAAAAACAAATAGGGCCACTGTAGTCTGATTCACAAACAAATGACTCTTATGAGTTAATTCTTTTAAAGAATGGCTCTAAAACATTCAGAAAATCATTTACTGAATCCATTAGAGAGGTTACTGATTCTGATTCACTCACTGGTCTACAAGTCATCATAACTTTCATGATGACATGACAGATTTGAAGATTATGGAAGCCCGTTTCTGCCACTGAATTAAAAAAAAAAATTAATTGCAACTTTTTATCTCACAATTCTGACTTTTTTTTTTCTCACAATTGCGAGTTTGTATCTCTCAATTCTGAGTTTTTTTTCTACACCGGACGTGACAAAGCAACTGTTGAAAATCATTTGAAATTTGTATCATTTTTTCATACGTCATAAATAGAACGTGCAGCAGTTTGCTGTTGGGGATTTTGTCACGCTGCTCACGTCCGGTGTAGACATGGTGTGAGTTATAAAGTCCAGTTCTGTGGAGAAAAAAAGACTGTTCTCAGAATTGTGAGTTTATATCACGCAATTCTGACTTCGTTTCTCACAATTGCGAGTTTATATCTCACAATTGTGAGAAAAAGTCATGTCCTGCATATATGACATAATAAGAACCTACTAGGAATGATCATTTAAAAAAAATGTATTTATTAATTTATTTAAAATGTTATTTTTATTTTTGTTCTTATTAAATGAGGACAAGCTTACACGACAGTTTTTTCTTTTACATTTTTGAAAAGATTTGCATACGGACGGCAGCATTGTCAAAATGATCCCTGTTCACACGGATTCACAAAAACGACTAAAAACACTATTTTATATATACCAGCAGTTTGTAAATAAACTTGTGCATGCCTATAGACTAAACACGCATGATGTCACCGTTTTCACAAATTTGTGAGACAATAGCGTTATTGTATTCAAAAGCTTGTACTTTGAAACCCGTTATATAAAGTTTGTTTTCAAGCACCCAAAGCGCTGCTGTCATTTAAATGAACAGTCAAAACGCATAAAAAGTTTTCTGTTTAAACACTCCCTCAGTACAATTGCTGACTGGTTGTTCATACACTTCATACAATTCATATTACTCATAATAAATGAAAACATTGAAGTATGTTGCTAAAATATTGTCTTGTTTTGCATGTAATTAATACCATTACTTGGGGAATTTTTAGGAAACACGGGTGAGTTCACATTATTGGACTTTTCCTTTTGTTCAGCTTCATAGGGTAGCAGTGGGAAGGGCCACTGAGCTGCTGAAGCTGCATTCAGATCATCTAGTGCTGCAGGCCCTGAAGGCCTCCGGTGGGGATGGAAACCTGGAGGCCGTGGCTGATTATGCCAGCACACTGACTGAACACAAAGAGCAACTGGTGGAGGTGAGCAGCTCTGTTTAACACTTTCTTCTGACAAAGATTTGATTACAAAGCAGTTTATTTTAAAAAATAAACAGGAGATCCAATTCACACCATTATAATAATACATAAGGTAAATTTTAGGAATTTATTAAATTCAAAAGCATCTTGGTTTTGGAATAAACTCAATATTATTATGTGTATTATTATACTTATATCCCATAATGTGTATTTAATACTTATTGTCAGATTTATGCATTCCAGTGCATTTGACAATAACTATATTGTAGAATCTACTAAAGTGTTTGAATTTCTCTATAGGGTTAACTTCAATATAGTGCCATTTATTCTGATTTCAGACTTGTCGTTTACTCTGCCACATTTCGGGGACTGAGCCGCTGGAGATCACCTGCATTCACGCTGAGGAAACTTTCCGTGTCATTGGACCGCAGGTAAACAGAGAGGTTGTCTGCTAGTAAAGTAGGAATCTGATGTCTTAGCAGCTGAGACCTTTTTTCAAGGCTGTCTGAGACTTACACAACATAGATTTTGTTAATAAAAGAACGAAAGAAGATTATTATTCGCCTCAGTGCTTATTTTTCAAAAATCACCAATGCTTATTTGACACATTTTGCACGGTTTTTGTTGACTTTGCTGTTTTTTGTTCTGTAATCAGAGCTGGAGAGGCAAACACACTTGCACACAGGCATAAAATAGCAAGAAATTGGCATTAAAATGCATTTTCAGCTGGATGAAAAAACAACCATTTTTGCGGTTCTTGCTTGTGTTCTTTTTCAGTAGAAACAGTAGTTAACATATGAAATGAAAAAGAAAAGGAAAGATTGGGCCAATACACAATGTAATATTTAACCAAATATATTTGCAGTGCATTTCATCAATACACTTCATTAGCATATCTGATTGCATGCAGGAATGAGTGTTCTTAGAGAGGGCAACCTCACCTCATCAGCCAATAATGATGAGGCCTAAAGATCAGGCAGCCAATAAGAGCACAGCGGGTGAGCGGCAGCTTCAGGGATGCATGATAATGAGTTGCTTTATCAGTGATTCCAAAAGCCACAGGTAATTACCAGCTGAATCCACACCCTCAGCAGAGACAAGCTCTGCTTCGCTGTGTTTGTTTTTTGAAACATCCTCCCAGTAAGCTGTAAATCATAATTATGCAGTTGCCGACAGTGTTAGATGGTGCATTTATGCTTTGGGACACTGGATAGAAACCAACGATGAATATTGATATTCAGATGTTGCACAGGAGTCAAATTATGCCGTTGCATCAAAAATTACACTACACTGAGGTTTTTGAAAGATGTCTCTTATGCTCACCAAGGCTGTTTGCTAAGTGTTTTCTATTTGAATATATTTTAAAATGTAATTTATTCCTCTGAGGGCAATACTTCAGACAGGTTTTCTTACCTATATATATATATATATAATTTATGCTCACCATATAGTAAAAATTAAGAAATAAATAATGAAGTAATCAAATAACAGTCTTCTATTTGAACATTTTAAAATATAATCTATTCCTTTGATGGCAAAGCTGTGAAACATTTTTTTCAGGATACTTTGGTGAATATAAAGTTTATCATAACAGCATTTATTTGAAATATAAATGTTTTATATTTACATAATGTTTATAAATATAAAAAAAACACTTTATTTTTAGGTGTCCTTGTTACACGTTACATGTACTTACTATTATAATAACAATAAATTATGCATAATTACATGCAAATAACCCTAAGCCTAACCCTAACCATATAGTGAGTACATGTAGTTAATTAATATTACTCAGTACTTAAATGTATAATTACACTGTAACAAGGACACAATATAAAGTATTGTTACATGTATTAATTTACTGTTACATTTGATCATTTTAATCCATCCTTGCAGAACAACAGCATTGATTTAAAAAAGAAAAAAACACAGTGACCCTAAACTGTTTTTTTTTTTAAACGATCTTATATTTAAAACTGAACTAAAAATTGAAAATAGATAAAAAGTGTTTCCTCTCAATTTCTCCTCTCAGATCATCTCAGCAGCACAAACCCTTGCTCTGCACCCCACCAGCAAGATTGCCAAAGAAAACCTGGATGTGTTTTGCGAGGCATGGGAGTCCCAGCTGTGCGACATGGCCATCCTACTGAAGGAGATCAACGATGTGTTTGAGGGCCGCAGAGGTGTGTCAGTCAGTCAGGAGCTGTTCAGTCATGGCATCAGTTTGTAGGCTGACTATTACGGCTACAAACTCAAACGGCTTCTTTTTTCAGCCCAAGACACGAAAGACCCTTATGTATTTTATGATATCTGCATTTACCACAGAACATACCACAATATTGTAATCTGAAAATGCATTTGTTCACGCCTATGGGCAGGGCAGTGATAACAGTTTTTAAAGGTTTTTTCCTCGTGGCCAGATTGCTATCTTTTCCAGCCGCTAAAGATGTGCAGCTTTGACATTTACACTGCATCCACATCCCTCACATGAGGTAATTGAATAGAGGCTGGATAAATCTCTGTAGGCAAGGTTAAGGGCGGATGGCTGCGGCCACACTGAGATTACAGGTCTATGAAAGTCTTTCACTCGTGTGTATTTGGACATAGCGCTCAAGGATGCATTTTGAGCGATGGCGCCTCTTCCGAGTGAATCTCTGGTTTTCTCACGGCAGCGCGTAAAGAGCTTTATGTGGCAACGATATTTGTCAGAGTCTGAAGGATGGCATCAGTAACATGACAGAAACCCGGTGCCTGGGGAGATGTTTTTGTTCCAGATGAGAGGCTCCCAGTCATCATCAGAGCCAACCGAGATATTTCCCAAAACAAACTGTCGTCCCCCAAGATCCTGCCTTTGTATCTGTTCATCCACATCATTATCCACAGCCATTTTCAGGCTAGACATGTATTTGAAGCAAGTTTTATGTTTTATAGGGTCCTGTATATAGATATATTTGGTTTTAATACTTAAAATGCCTTCCTCATTTTAGGTGATAAGAAAACGTATCTGTCTCTACCCAGACCAGGGGTGAGTCTCACAAGAAGTTTTGATTTTATTACAAATTTCTCTTGCCATATCATGTCCTTCATTGTTTAGTGATTCATCTATTTTCTAGAAACACTCTGCCAACCTGAAGACAGTCAAGGCTGCCAAACTTGACGCTGAGGTACAGTTTATCTGGCATTTTGACAGACTGCGTTGAAAATTTTCCATCATGCTCTGTTCTTGACCTTATTTGTAATTTTTGTCCAGAAAATTGTGTAGATGTTCACCATTCCATTTCCAAATGTAGATTATAATATTTGCATTTTCAGTCCACGACCCCCAAAACTTAATTTTCGAGATAAACTCTGTTATGACCTGGACTTCACAAAACATTACGATTGAAGTTAATTAAGATTTAAAGAACTAAAACAGACAACTGATAAGCCTAAATGTGATGAAACTGATTTATTATTTTATTATTATTATTTTTATTAACTTGGTCACAAAAAAATGCATTTGAAAGTCTAAACCTGAAATCATTGCATCTATAACTTTTAGAGTACTTTTAGTTTTACCAAAATATGTGCCGTGTTATTTTAGTATTATTTATATACTGTTAATTTATTAATATTTTAAATTAACTTATATTTTTATATTTTCAGTTGTCATTAAGTATTTTTTGTGCTTTTGTCATTTTTATTAGTTTTTACTGTTTAAAAATATTTCTATTTAACTATTTTAATTTATTTTGTTTTAGTTTTAGAAATGTTAATATTTATACTTTAGTTACTTGGGACATTTTTAGGTTTTTCATCTAATAATTATATTTTATTTCAAATACTGAAAACAATTTTTAATAGTTTTATCTGTTTTATATGTATTTAAAGCTTGAAAATGCAATATACAAGGTACATTATTTTTTTAGTACTTTAAAATTCTGTAAGCAATGGAAAATTCTCAGTTACCATAACCTCTGCTATATACAGATTTTTGTAATTTGTCAGTATTTAGTTCTGCTTGAAAGTATCCTTGTGGCCGTGATCTGAAGACTCTTCTAATGTTGATCCATTCAGGAGCAAACCACTATCGCCAAGCTTGGGCTGGAACTGTGTCTCCTCACCTCAGATGTGGACTCAGAGGTGGAGCGCTGGGACGAGCAGGACCACGAGATGGTTCAACTGTGTCAGATCATATCCAGCATGGCGTATTCCATGTACCTCTTCACCAGGTGACCCACTGGAAACCTTTTCATAAACTTCATAGTTTATCAGATTATCAGATTGGTTCGGGTAGTGTTATATTACACAGGAAATTAAATACAGCGTGCTGGAAAGTTTAAGCTCTATGAAAAATGTCTGTTCAGAAGAAAAAACCATGTTGTTGTTAATCTGCACTTTCTGTCAACCTACACAATCGGTTTTATGGATCTTCTAAGGATGTTTCATTAACTCTCTGCTGTTTTGCCATCTGTGATTAAGGGGGGAAGGCCTGCTGAAGACAACTTTGGATTTATTCCACCAAGCTGAGGTACGCCAGCATTCATTCTCTCTCATAGGTTTTTTTTAATTGAATCTCTTTGAGGTGCCATTAAGAGCAATGAACCTCTGGAAAAGATGGATCAATATATTATTAAAAGGGCCAGCTGTCATTTGTCTGTGAGATACAGTGATCCAGAGCAGGATGTGTGCTGTGAATGGGGAGGAAATGCTGATTAGGCAGTGTGTCGTTCTGTTAGCAGGGCACACTGGCCTCCACCCAAACACAACCTCTTATCTGACAGAGCAAGCGTACCTGCTCAACGTCACAGCAGAACAGCACTGCGAAGTTCCTTTAAATATGTCATGTACCTCTTTTTATGGCCTTCACTGCACTGATGTCATGTTGCAGTTCCCATAATTATGAGTTCCTACTAGTAAACAGTTCACGTCAAACACACAATTACAACTTGGAAACTCATAATTTTAAGTAACATAAAATTTCCAAGTTACCTCAGTTGATCGTTGTGACTTCGTGTAAAAATAACCAAAAGGCAGTGACCATACACTACCAGTCAAAAGTTTTTGAACAGTAACATTTTTAATGTTTTTGAAAGAAGTCTCTTCTGCTCACCAAGCCTGCATTTATTTGATCCAAAGTACAGCAAATACAGTAAAGTTTCGAAATATTTTTACTATTTAAAATAAATGTTTTCTGTTTGAATATATTTTAAAATGTAATTTATTCTTGCGATTTCAAAGCTGAATTTTTAGCATTATTACTCCAGTCACATGATCCTTCAGAAATCATTCTTATGTTCTGATTTGCTGCTCAAAAACCATGTATTATTATTATGTTGAAAACAGCTGAGTAGAATTTTTTTTTTTCCCAGGTTTCTTTAATGAATAGAAAGTTCAGAAGAACAGCATTTATCTGAAATAGAAGTATAAATGTCTTTTTTTTTTTCTTTTTTCTTTTTTTTCTTTTATTAATTTAAAAGGGACAGTGTACATTAATCAACATTCATAAATGGAAATGTACCCAAATTAGCCCAAAGGCTAGTTTTCGTTGGTAGTCCCTTTGCCAGATGTTATTAGGCCAAAAAACTAGAGGAAAAAAGAAACAAAATAGAAAAAACAATAACAACAAAATTGAACCAAAAATTAAACAACAAATTATACAAACTGACAATAAAAAAAATAATGTATTAAAAAAAATTAAAATAGAAAGCAGCTTATTAAGATATATAAACAACATTAATGTTCACATTGTTGGGTATTAAGAAGCCATTTCTTAAAATGATGCTTAAATGATTTAAATGACGTACATTCTCTAATTGATTGTGGTATTGAATTCCACAGATGTGATGCTCTGAATGAAAAACCAGCTTGACCAAACGAGGTTTTTCTACGTGGAATTATGCAATCAGCTTTAGCTGCACCTCTAGTTACTCTGTTTTCAATAGATTTAAATTTAATAAAATCAGCCAGAGGAGGAGGAGCTAAACCATGCATAATCTTATAAACTAAACAAACATTTTTAAATTTAGAGATATTTTCCCAGCTAAGCAGGTTACACATATTTAAAATGACAATGGTGAAAACTAAATTGCTTTTTATCTAAAATTAAGTGCTTGTTTGTACAATAATTCCAATGGTTTTAAAACTATAGCATGTGTATTAGACCAGCTTGTCAGACAATAAGTAATGTGAGAGAGAGTCATAGAATGAAAATATACCTTTGCAGCCTCATTTGATAAAGAGTTTCTAATAAACTGAAAATTAACTAAATTGAATTTGACCTTTTTACATACCTTTTTTATATGCGTTTTAAAACCAAGACATGAGTCCAAATGAAAATATCCCGTTTTATTTCAACGCTATGTCCTTTAGAAAAGAACATACAAGCTGTTTTTGACACGTTTAATTTCAGATGACACTGATTGAGCCAGGATATGATTTTTGCCAGAACATGTCAACTTATTTGCAACCTCTTCTGCATTTTTACCATGCGTGAAAATGACTGTATCGTCAGCATACATTATGATATTACATTGTTGACACACCATGGGTAAATCATTAATATACATGCTAAAGAGAATTGGCCCCAGTATGGACCCTTGTGGAACACCAGTTGAAAGGCATAGTGAATTAGATTTGTAATTATCAATTTTTACTACCTGAGAACGGGAAGAGAGATAAGATTCAATTAGATTTACAGATTTTATCGAAAAATTAAAATTGAGTAATTTATGTAAAAGAATATTATGATTTACCGTATCGAACGCCTTCTGTAAATCAAGAAATACAGCCCCTACCACTCCACCTTTATCCATTAATGCCTTTACCTTTTCAGTAAAATAACAAGTAGCAGTTTCTGTTGAATGATTTATCCTAAAGCCAAACTGCATCGGATGTAATTGAAAAGGACTATTATTAAAGTGGTCAATAATTTGTTTAGCCACCAGTTTTTCAAAAACTTTTGATATTGTGGGGAGGACACTAAAAAGAAAAAAAGATCATAATTTATCTGAAATAAAACCGAAAAAAATATTATACTGAATCTAAGCTTTTGAATGGTATAGTGTATAATGTTACAAAAGGTTTTATTTCAGATAAATGATGATCTTTGGATCTTTCTATTCATCAAAGAATCCTGAAACAAAATGTACTCAACTGTTTTTAAATATTGATAATAATATTAATAAAAAAAAAGTTTCTTGAACAGCAAATCAGCATATTAGAATGATTTCTGAAGGATCATATGACACTGAAGACTGGCGTAATGATGCTGAAAATACAGCTTTGATCACAGGAATAAATTACATTTGAAAATATATTCAAATAGAAAACAGTTGTTTTAAATGGTAAAAATATTTCAAAATTGTACTGTTTTTGCTGTACTTTGGATCAAATAAATGCAGGCTTGGTGAGCAGAAGAGTCATCTTTAAAAAAAAAAAAAAAAAAATCTTACTGTTCAAAAACTTTGGACCATTTTTTTTTTTTTTTTTTTTTTTTACATGAATTCATTTTGATAGTATTGTCATAGTAACAAACAATTTCTTAGTATTGTCATAGTAACAAACAATTTCTGAGGTTCTGAACTACTCTGGTAATTATGGTCATTTAGACATGACACAGCATGACACTAATCATTGCATTTCACTACTGAATGCCACCTTTGTCATTTTCTTGAGGCATTTTTACAGAGATTTCAGTCCTCAATATCAGTGAGACGTTAAAGGTGCACAAACTCATTTTTGTGAGTAGATTTCAAGTAGATAGGAATTGGTACTGGATGCTTGAAATAGCTGCCTGGAAGGTGTTGCCAATATTGCAGATATAATACTGTAATAATTGTTGTAATTCTGTCAGAATAGGAAAGTTCTATAAAGCTAAAAACACAGAGAAACAATATAATTGGAATCACTTTTCCAGGCCATGAATGATAAAAACTTTGACAGCCAATCAGAATTCACTTGACTTTAAAGAGCTCTAGCATTTAAAGCGGCAGGTGACAAAACTGCTGCATGTGCTTATAATAAACCGAACATTATCATTCTTGGTGTGATTGGGCCTTTATGTAGTAACCTTTTTCTAGGCCACTGAAAGTGCGACCTGACCTGAGTCTTTCTTGTGTCGGTATACATTAGGGTGGTAATACGTACACTTTTTCCTAATATATATGTAAATTTTAAATTGCTTAAAATCTCTGGGTATTGGCTTTGTTTTGTTTTCCATATAATGTGAATGCGTATTTGCATTGTTTTGACTATTCTCTGTAGATCCCACCTTCTCACAAGTCCCGATTGGTCGATTATATACAGTGCCTGCACACCATTGGTCAAACTACATGTCATAACCTTCAGCAAATATGAAAACAATAGGAAAACATAGTTAAAACACATCCATTTAGAAATCCCAGCCAGGACATATCAAGGAAAAACATATGTACATATATACAGTAGTCAGCATCTGAAGTAGATCAAAACCAAAACAATACCCGTTATTGTCTTAGGACAACTTTGAACTTTTTTGATCCTCTTCAAATGTTGACTACTATATTTGCACTATTAATTTTTCACTATTAGGTTTTTCTTACTTTAATGTGAAAAATATAGATGCACCTTTAACTAGTTTGTGTGATTTTTAATCACTTTTTCACAATGCTGTTCATTCAAATTGTGTAATATTTACTCTGGTATAGAGTAAGGCCTTACATTATGGATTGTTTTCCAGGTGTTGTCAGACCAAGGTCTCCAGCTGTGCCACATCCTCCACTCTCTCTCCACACAGGTAACGCATGCAGCCTGCCCACCAGGCCCTTATGTACCACAGTTTAATTAGATGCCTGTAAATAAAAGACTAATGACTGCCATCCATCTCATTGGGACCACAGAGACGTGGCTATCAGTGTTAGTTAACCCTGCTCTGGCTGGGGCCAACAGGGGCCACACATCCATAATCACAGAGCCTGACACTTGTGGTGCACTGCACGGTTTGATTAATAATCTCAAACATGCCTGACCCACAATGCATTTCCCCAGCTGCAAGCAGAGTACGGCTAATACAAATTGCTTACGTCCATTTATTTATCCATCAGTTCAAATTCAGCAATTACCTCACTTTGGCAAACCTGTAATGCAGTTTTGGGTGAAAGTCTCAATTAGGGCTATTAGATTGTTAAATTTTGTCCTTGCCGCAAGTCCTGAAAGGGCCGTTGAAAGGAAAGCAATGCTATGTGCATACAAAGTAAAACGGCACTATATATACACACGCCAAAAAAGGTATATATTCTATTCTATTCTATTTGAATATATTTTTAAATGTAATTTATTCCTGTGATGGCAAAACTGAATTTTCAGCATCATTACTCCAGTCTTCAGTGTCACATGATCCTTCAGAAATCATTCTAATATGCTGATTTAGTGCTCATGCACTTGTCTTATCAATGTTGAAAACAGCTTTTGCTGCTTAATATTTAGAATGATTTGATATAAATATATAATGAAAAAGTCTTCTGAAGCAAAATAAACTAACTTCCATAAGTGTAGTCTATCAGCTTGTTTTTACTGAATTTACAAAATTGTCAGTTGTCCTATTCAGCCTATGTCATACTTTTGCATATTTAAAGAACATAATACAAATTGTGTCTATGTTCTACTTTAAATGTTAAGGCCACATGTTGTGTCTGTGTTCTAGCTTCTGGATGAAGACAGAATCCTTATTCTGTCTGAGACTGAGAAGCTGTCAGCCGCATGTCAACAGCTGCAGGTCTGTGCCAAGACTCCGGTTCAGGGCAAGAGCGCCATCTTTCAGAAGGTAATAGAGTATAAGCGCTACAGACTGTTCTTGTACATCATTGAATGCAGCAGATAAGACATGAGTAGGGTTTTTGTTTGTTTGACTTGACAGTTTAATCCATTAATGCACTTTAATTTAGAATCTGAGGATTCAAATTATATCAGTTCATCTTAATTTAGACATTTAAAAAGTACAATATGAACTAAAGTTTAAAGTCACAGGTCACTGCCACATGTGATTAGATAATAAATCTGTTTCTCCTGCAAAGACACTGACCTTACTCTTTTTCCTGACTCCATTTAACCTGATAAAATGGCATGCTGTCCAGGGTCATCATTCTGATTTGATAAAGCAAAGGTCACAGCCAGAGGCAGGTTTAAATAAGTTTACAGAGGCTATGTTCATGTTGTGCTATGGAACCAAAAAAAATAAGATCTCCAGAAAAACAAGCTCAATCAGGAACTCCCAGTATGTCTTCAGGAGCCCTCGCGTGGTTTCCAAGCATATTATTTCACAAAAAACAATTGTGAACCAGTCTGTTCCACAAATCACCTGTCAGAAATGTATAGATTGTTGTCGCTGCAAAATGATCGCTTGACTGAAATGTGGGGCCAAACAAGCAGTCATGGTGTACTTGTTAGCAAAACTGTATTTTGGGTAGTTAAGTCAACTAATGATCTATTTGTTTTTCTTGTCTCACTCAGGTTGACTCATCTATACAGAATACCAAAGGCATCTTGACAGTGGTGGTCTATTTGCTGCCCATCTGTAATAAGCTCGTCAGAAATGTAGGTAACAAAATGAAGATCTAGATTAACTTTTTAATTTTATCCGTATCAGTTGATAACACTCACTTTATCTTTAAAAAAATAATTTGATAACATTTTTAAATGTAAACTAGCAAATCTCAAAATGAATGTCCATTTTTTTCATACTGTACATTATAATGGCTATCTGCTATTGAGACAATAATTATCAGCTTAGCAGTATCAGCCTGAATTTTAATATCGGTTGTGGTTGTTTAGGACAAAACCTCAGATTTACATGTAAAGGAATGCATTGTGACAAGGACCGGAGTAAGTTAGACTAAAGTTAAAGTTGAACTAAAACCATAAAAAAAAAACTTTAGTTCCTTATAATAAAATAAAATAACTTGTTTGGTAACACTTTACTTAAAGCCTTTATGTATAATGCATTATAAAGGGTTATTAAAGGCTATCATACATTATAATTATTCATAATGTGCATTGTTGTAATACATGATATCGTGAATAATTATAATCGAATTTAAAATGCATAGTGTAACAATGAATTGATAGGTTTTATAATGTATTAACTGTGGTTACAATTATTCATGAGATTGTACAATGCATTATAAGGTGCATTACAAGGCATAATTAATGCATCAAAACTACTTTTATAATGCATGATACATTAAGGCTTTAAGTAAAGAGTTACCACTTGTGTTACTTCAGCTAGTTGTCACATTTCTAAGTTTTATTTAGTTTAATTTGATATACTAAAATAACTAAACCTAATAAACCTGAAATAAAAATAACAAAAAGTATATAGACATTTAAAAAAAATACATAATAAAAAAAAATACAAAAACACAAAAATCCTAAACTTTTAACAATTTAAAATGACAAAAAAATATAAAAAAAACTAATTCAAATATTAACAAAAAATGAAGTAAAATAAAAATAATATCTCCATGCTGGTTAGGAAACAGTTTTATGCTATTATGTCATTGTTATGGATGCACTGATATTAAAATTCTAGCTGATTAAATTGTGTTATTAAAGATGAACTAGATTAAAGCAAAGATAATTAAAATGTAAAAACAGAGGAAATGAGCATGCATAAATATACAATATTGAATGGTAATCATCAATTTAAAAAGCTCTAAATATTTTTTTTTCATTTTAAGTGATATATTGTGCACCCTCACTTATTATTTAATGTTCTGGTGTGATTTATGTTCTGTTCCATCAATTAAAAATGTGTATGATCAAATCTTAGAGCATGTTTATGTTAAACTGTATCTTCTACCTTTAATTCCAGTGTAAATCAGAACACAGCTGTCTGGCTTCACCTCAGCACTGGAGGGAGAAGCAGCTGAGCACGACCGTCAGCGAGGAAACTCTGAATGGCAAAGGCTCAAACGGCTTTGGGGTCAAATCCCTGGAGCAGCACATGGCCAATTTAACATTCCTGGAGAGCAAATAGCTCTGAAAACCAAAGGCGCTTTTGCCTGTTTTCACGCACACAGTGCATGGCAATGCACTCGCCCACAACGTGCCATTCTTTATGCTTCTGCCCATTCGCTTTGTGGTGTACGATAGAGTTAGCATTACCAGCCTCATTCCAGATACCAAAAAAAATATTAAGAGAAAAAACCCTTCATTGCATGTGTTCAAGTCATTATGCGACTCTTCAAGTGTAATGGCTGGTAAATAAGCTACGGTTTTAACCGAAAATTCAGCTGCGTTTCTCGTGATTAGCCAACATTGAGGTGTACATGATAAAAGTTTTGATGCAAAAAAAACTCTGCACACTGTATTTAACGTAACTGCCTCATGTACAAGTTGATGCCAAATATATCCAGTTTTAATTATCTTCCTACACTGGTTTCTCCACAGGGCAGTCTGCTTTTTTAAGACCGTTTCAGTGAGTTTGGATATTAGTGTGAAAAAGTTTGAGTGTTTACAGCAGGGAACGTTACTTTCCAAAGAGGCATTTCTGAAGGACGATAATGAAAAAGACAGTTCACCCAAAAATGAGCATTCTGTTATCATTACCCTCATGTCATTCCAAGCCTTCTGTGAAACGCACAAAAAAAGTGATTTTCAAGTCTTTAAAAAACAGTGTTGTTTTAGACCCCATTGACACTCATTGTATGGACAAAAAAAGTTGAAACATATTTCAAAACAGCATTTTTATGTTCCACAGAAGACCATATGGGTTTGGAATGACATGAGGGCAAGTAAATAATGACAGAATTTTCATTTTCAGGTGAACTGTCCCTTTAAATGTATTTGCGTAGGAGTGACAGCTTTGTTACAGTATTGACTGCCTTGTAGGTCACTGTGATTTGTATTTTTACTTCAGTCCTAACAAAATAAGTCAAGCTTTGGTACATTAACCTAAAAGGTTAGAGTGAGACAGTATATAAATCAAAAGTTTAGGCTGTCGTGTACTTTTTAGTATGGCACAGATTAAAAGGCTCCTCAGAATTGGGTTTCCATTCACACACCAATTCTAGTTGACACTTTGTTAATGTTTCTCTGATTTATACTTCAGTCAGTCAAACCATAAGCTTTAGAGATGATTGTGCAGCTATGACCTTGAGTTGTATTAGTGTTGGACCATTGAATGATTGTGAAATCAGAAAAAAAATCTAAATATACGTTATTTTTCTTAAACGTTTATGGGAGTGATTTATTTATGCACAAAACATTTTTCTTATTTAATTTTATGCATTTCTTCAAACTAAGGCCATCCAAGCAGACTATTGAAACATACTCATGATGAAATACATATTCTCTTCAATCAATACATTTATTAAAAGCACATACTAGCATCAAAACTATTGAAATGTTCTCTATTGGTTATATGTTCAGCTATATTGAAAAAACATGTTTACATACACCACTGTGTATGTAAGAGTTGGGTCAGTGAGTTTTATGTTATGTAATTTATCTGTACAATTGGAAAATGATAAAATGTTCAGATGGCTGTGAATTGTTTTGAGAGCACTGACCTTAGTTTGAGTAAAATAAAGTGACTGAATAAAAACACACATATAAGAGCCAGTCGAATATGCTCAGAAGGGAGCTCTTCCTTTATTTAGCATTTACTTAAACTATAATGATCTCTAAAGATTTAGCGATATAAGCAGTTTTATAGCAACCGAAATAATGTTTCTGTGAGGACACAGACCTGTTACTTTTCAAATTAAACTTGTTCTTAATGAAACAATAAACTAAACACTAAACAATACCCATGACACTGGCATCGTTATATGTATCATGAATAGTGGTCCAACAAAATGCACTCCAGTGAAATCCAAGACTGCTCTGGATCCAGCAGACAAGTCTTCGTTCCTTCAAATTTTCTCAAGATGTTTTCTGAAATGTAAGTGGCACACAGTCATGATGCCACTGACGTTTTCACCTGCCTGAAGCAATTATTCTTCAAAGGAGACTCAGCAGTCAGTCAGCAGCTTCAAAGTGCAAGTTGATCTCAGCAAGGCTCTTCTTGTTGATTTCTTTTTGTCAGAACCTCCTCATATTGTTCCCCTGTCAGAAGACCTTCAGTGACACTCTTACTCTCTTCAAATTTTGGTAATATAACTGCAATGTATCCCTCTGTGGAAGGCTGTTCCAAAAAACAAATGCACAATTCACACATGTGGTCTTAAAATTGTAAAAGGTTAAACAAAGATTTTCCATTTTATTTTTTAAGCTGTACTGATGGTCACCTTTTCCAATAACAGATCTGGGTTGTTCAGAATGGCTTCATTTACTTCTAGGAGACGTCCTCTGATACAGCTGTAGGAATATGGTTTGAATTGACGTTATTTTAAGATCACAAAAACTGAATGTGATGTATATCCAGTGGCAATCTATGTAACTGACCTGAATATAGTGTATTCCTGTTCATCTGTACACGTTATTCTACACAGTGGTGCAAACTCTGTCAGGAACTGACCACCCTGTAGAATACATTATATTTACAGATAAGGTTAAGGAAAGTGTAACTTAAAGGGATAGTTCACCAAAAAATGAAAATTTTGTCATCATTTACTCGCCCTCAAGTAGTTCCAAACCTGTATGAATTTCTTTGATCTGTCGAACACAAAGGAAGATATTTTGAAGAACGTTTGTAACCAGGTTGTTTTGGGGCACCATTGACTTCCATAGTAGGAAAAAAATACTATGGAAGTCAATGGTGCCCCAAAACTGCTCTGTTTCCCACATTCTTCACAATATCTTCCTTTGTGTTCAGCAGAACAAAGACATTCATACAGGTTTGAACTACTTGAGGGTGAGTAAATGATGACAGAATTTTCAGTTTTGGGTGAACTATCCCTTTAAGATACACAAGTAATTAATCACAATCATTATTGTATTGATTGTGTGCATTTACAGTATGAAAATCATTAAAGGCAAAGGTACTCACTCGCTTCGACTTTCCAGACACCTTGTTCTTCAGACGGCTGCATCCATCACTGATCTGATAGTTTATGTTTTTGATTTTTCGTCCATTCTGAAGGATAGGATGAGACTCTGCAAGTGTGATGACGCATATCCTGATAAGAAGAAAACAGTTACACTTTCACAGCAAAGGTACGTTTAGAGGTAAGTAAAGAGGGGTGTTTCTCCAACTATGAACACTTATGACCCTGTGGACTTTCAGAAAATGAAGAAGAGTGGACATATGGACAATCATTGCATCATGAACATTTCCAACATGGTGTAATTTCAATCTAGATCTCAGATTATGTATTCAGTTGATTGTGTAGCAGCCGTAATTTCTGAATATAAACCATGTCATACAATAAATACAAACACTTGGTTTAGATCATTGTGGTTTAAAATATGCAATAAAATATTTATAGTATTTAACTTATTAAAGTCTGGATCTAGGATTTATGTACAAATTAAAGTCTATACATAAAATACATCTGAAGTGTAGAAAAATATTCAAGTTATAATATGATATTCATATAACAAAAGGAAATAACGTGCTATATGTAAAAGTGTACATAGTTTTAAAAAAATGGCACAGTAAAGAGAATATAATATATCTACCTGTTGGAGTGCTGTAGAATGCAGTGATCCTCACATGCTTTTCCTTTCATATCTATATAAGCATTTACACCAACACAGCAATTAATCTTAATCTTTAAAAAATATAATAATAAAAAACCGCTTTGGAACGCTAATTTGAACATACATTGAGCTACAGTAAGAACAACTGAGAAGAGAAGACAAAAGAGAATTGATTCTAATCAGAACATCTTACCAGTTTTATACCAGCGGGTGAAATAACGATCGATTACTGATGGGGCTTTCTTCTCACTGTCTTCCATGTCAGCATCCACCACTTAAAACAGAAATTAAATCAAAAAGAAAAACAAATTAGAGAGGCTGATACAGTCTGATCATACCGGATCATACCTAAACAGATGGTTGAATCCGGACGACAAATCAAGTTACACAAATAAATGTCAGTTACACTAAGTTGTGGTATCTGCCGGTGTTTTGCATATACTTTATCTAATAATAATTGCAAACAAATTGTTATTCAACCTAATTTCACTTCTAATTCTATAGAAATTATAGAATTAGAAACCTAATTCTTATAGAAACGTATTTGAAATAAACCTTCCAGGAACTACTATCGTGGCATTTTCTCCCGGTTCTTTTTACATGTAACACACAGCAGCTTCGAAGATGGCAGCGCCTGTAATGGACACATGTCATGTTTCTTGTTGTGCTAATCGCACTCCTAATGTTGTGTCATGGGGCAGAGGAGGTCTTATCGCATTTGGGACATGTAATTCAGTTGCCCTTTATAATCCACAGGTACTGACTCTATGATTGTTCACTTGATTTAGTTGAGGTGATGCTGATGCTCTGGTATATTATTACACTTACATTATGCAGTTACATATGTTCCGATTTGTTAATGCAGTGATGTGCAAACTGTAAACACAAACCTATGTTTAGAGTATACATTCTGATGAAGTAGTTTCATAGTAAATATCTTTACTAGTGTTGGATAAACTCTCAAATAAGATGACGGTGAAATTGTGACAGGTTTGTCTTATCTAGATTTTGTTTATTAATTGTTATCAGGAAATAAGGATTGTTGGGGTGCTGAATAAACATACTGGAAGAGTGAATGCTGTCCAGTGGGTTCATAAAGAAGACTGCAGTAAGTCATTAATATATGTCAAATAGGATGTTTACAGATATTTCAGTTTCATACTTCATGCATAGACATTATTCAGTTGTCTGTCACTGTCAGACACAATAAAAACAAAGGAACTTGAAGAAATGTAAGCTGTCTATTTCTGCAGGTCCAGAAACCCAGCTGATATCTGGTGGGTCAGATAATAATGTTATTGTCTGGGAGAAGCAGGATGGGAAGGTATGTGTACAATAAATATGAACACTTTGCTGACAACGTTGGCTCGTTTCTGTTATGCAGTACAACGGATAAATATTAAATAATAAATCAACAGGTTTTAAAGATGGATTTGTTTTTAACATAAAGGTGAATTTTAAGCTGTATTTTTTTAAAGCCTGGTCTTTATATGACTTTCCACCGTTTTTCAATATCCCTTTGGAATATCTTTTGAATAACAGCCAATTACGACAAATCCCTTATGTTAAGAAACCCCTTAGTGATAACACTCTTACAATTATAACGAAATGTAACTAATTGTCTCAGTTAGAACTATTTGTAACTAATTGTTTTCTTAACTTAATAGGCTTATTGCAATTTCCCCAGATCCTCAGTTGCATAATTCTTCAGGAAATGTCATTATTTCTAGAGGTAAAACAACAGCACAAACAGTTTAGCAATGGATTTGAAAAATGATCAGATTGTTTGTCACACTCCAAACCATCTTGATTAATAAAATGACAGATATCAGCATGATAAAAGCCCAAAAGGAACTGCAGAACAGGAATGACCCAGCTTTGTCAGTTATAAATTTGTGATTTCTGGTTATATTTGTCTGTAAATGGATAATCACAAAAGTTCAAAAAATGAGTTTGTCTGTCTTCTGCTCCAGTTCACAGCATGTGCAGTGTGTTCGGGACACTCAGGGCCTGTGTGTGCAGTGGATGCCATATCTTTGTCCTCCTCTCAATTACTGGTGGCCTCAGCATCGTCTGACTCCACTGTTAAACTCTGGACATGCAGCTCTGATACAGGTAAGATAGGGAGTGGGCTCTCTGTTCATCATAAAAGTGTAGATTTAAAATACTCGGTCAAAGCAAGTTTTTAATGTTTTTTTTTAAAATAAGGACTTTTCAAATTCTCCAAGCCTGACATCTGCTGGTTGGTTCTTGTAAATGAAAAGTAGTGCTTAAAATTCGACTTCAGTGCATATACAGTAATTCAAAATCAGTTTGTCATCACAGAGATACAGTAGAGTTTGGCTTGGATTTCAGCAAACAAGAACAACAGAAAGTAAACTGTACAACAAATAGAAATATTCTAAATATTTGTATATGTTTAATATGCACTACTGTACTCAATGGTTTGTAAGTCAGTAAGATTTTTTTTATTCAGCAAGGATACATTAAATTGACAGTAATAATAATAAAAAAATCTGTTCTTTTAACTTTTTATTCATCAAAGAATCCTGAAAAAAATGTATCTCAGATTCTACAAAAACATTAACAGGGCTTAAAGTTCTCTGGCGTGCTGCGTTTAGTTGTGGGGAAATAAAAGATAGTCCTCCTACATTAAAAAAACAAACAAACAAAAAAAACACTTGTTGATATCACGTTCGAGTTCATGAGTTCTTCTACCAATGTATGAGAGGAACACAGCTTTCACTCTCAACCAAACTAACATTACTAGCCAATCCTAAGTTTTTGCTCTTATAAACACGAGATGCGCATAATAGTATCCGTTTGCAGAGTCGCAACCGATGAATGGAAAAGGATCTCGAGTGCGACACATTGAAAAAGCTGCAAGGCGCAGTGGTCAAAGATTTCCATTTAGTGCCATATTTTCATAGAAAAGCTATTAAAAACGCAGCGGAGCTTTGTAAACAGCTCAGATAATCACTTCATCTCCATAAGAATGATATGATTGCTAGAACGAGTTTACCGGTAGTTTTGAAAATGTCTTGTTCACACATGATCTCTTACCGGTAATTTACCGGTAAAGACTGTATGTGTGAAAGGAGCTAAACTCTACCTCTACATATGCAGTGAGTTTGGGTTGCTTACGTTCATCTGGGAAAACTCACATGATTTGCAATGTAAATCATTTATAAACCTATGGCAACACAGGAGAATACGTCAACAGATTTCTAAATTTCAAAATAAAAGTTTCTGATTTGCATGTGGCCAGATAATTAAATGGATTTAAAAGTCGTTGAATCACATGAAACATCACCAGGCTGTTGGTGCCCTCTGCAGGTATTTGTTATAATATAGGCATATTACATCATGTATTTTAACAGTGTTGTTCAGTAAAACCATGTACTTGGTTTTGATACTTTATTTGAGCCAATTATTATTGCCTCATCATCGTTAGTTTATATATAAATATAGTCATATTAAAGCTTGTTTTTCACTTAGTTCTATTTGTATTACTAAAAAATATCAGATTACTCACTTGTCAAAATAATCAGTAGATTACTTGATTAGCAAAATAATCGTTAGTTAAGCCCTAGATTAGTTAAAACATTTCAAAATACAACTGCATTGTTTTACTTTTTGTGATTAAAAGACAAATATTTTGTCATTTGAAAATTTCTTAAAGTATTAAAACATTGTCTCGTTCTAGTGAATCAGGTATCTGCATTTTGTCTCATCTGGTGAGCTAAGTGTATTGTCACACCCCTAGTGTCCATAAGCAGTGATATAGCTCATGATTTTCTAAGTGTATGATATAGCTTTCATTCTTCAGGTCAATCATATATTCATGAAATAAAAAGTCAGTTTGAATAAGGAAAGTGATAACTTTGCCATAGTATCCTTTCAAATGTTAAAGTTGCCACAGTCATTGCATTCTTTGCATGTGCTGCACTATATTTGTACCATTTTGTTTTATTAGTTTATTTATTAGAATTTGAAAGATAATAACGATATTGTTTGATAAGTGAGATCTCTGACTTTAGTCCTTGAAAAACTAAAAAAGTAGTGCTTAAAGTCTTGGAATTTCATTTTGCAGTATCTGAATGAACCTTGTTTAAGTTACCAGTCTTTGGAGCATTTTAATGTTTTTGTTGTTGTTAATTGAACTGAACTGTAGTTTTCTGTAGTAAACTGTCTTTGTATATTTCCTATTTTATATTCATTTTCTAGTATTTAATTTACCATTATTTCTTTTGAACAAAACAATTTCAGAAATTTCACATTTATTTTGTAGGTCATCTTGTACCCTGTCAAGGACAAAGCTAACCAGCAAACTTGATATCAAAAGCATCGTAAATTGTACACGTGTTTGCATCATATTGTAGAGAGTAACCTTTCTTGGTATTGCTGTTTCAAATAGCCCACCATAATCTGTAGTCTGAGCCTGTCAAGGGCTAATGGCAATGGCAGATGTGTTAGTAGTTAGTTTCAAGGAAAATCATTTTCAAATAATGTTTTTTGTTTGCCAAATGACCCTGTGTATGTGTCCACCCCCGCAACCCCCCAACTCCTGGAAAAATGTTCAGGCTCAGGATTTTTTTTTTGCTTTAACCCCTGCATTAAGCAGCATAACTGTTTTCAATAATAAGAAATGTTTCTTAAGCACCAGAATGATTTCTGAAGGATCATGAGGCACTGAAGACTGGATATATTTGTGTATATTTAATTCATGTCTATGGGTCAAAGGCAAGATGTCCCATTTTGGTGTCCACATCAAGTTAAAGTGATTTTATATATATCAAAAGCATATTAAATGCAAGTAAATTTTTGTAAAAATTAAAATATCAAAATAGGGGTGAAATAATGTTCCAACATCATTCAGTGTAACAGATATATTTTTCTAAAAAAGAAACAACATACTTATTCTGACCTTTATGGAATAAAATGTACAAGAGAATATGCCATCATATTAGTCCTAAATTTTATTTTAGTTTAAATTATTGAAAACAATTAATTTGTTTTTGGGGGCTGCACTGATCTTTAAATAATGGCCCGGTTTCACAGTCAGGGCTTAGACTAAGCCAGGATTAGGCCATAGTTCAATTAGGACATTTAAGTACTTTTTATAAACATGCTTAGAAAAAACAACAACATTACTTTTGTGCATCTTGAGACTAAACAAAAGCACTGCTATATTTTAAGATCAGTCAGTGAAAGTTTATTTCATTTGAAACAGCTAAGATTTACATTTTAGTCTAGGACTAGGCTTAAGCCTTGTCTGTGAAACCGGGGGATAGTCTTTTAATGTAATCTAATGATTCTTATTCTAAATACGCCTGACAAGATTGTTTGGTATATGAACTATTGTTACACTGAATGACATTTTTTTCCCCTGTATATCATGGTAAAATATATGATAGTTATAATTTTTTGCTCAGAAAATGTCAAATCAAACAGGACAAAATTTAAAGCCGAATTAAACTTTTGTTTTAATGCTTGAAAACACCTTTTTGTCTTTGACCCCTATATCTAATATATACTCTATGCAAGCAATGTGTTTATTGATTTTTTTTTTATATATATAAAAGTCACCTTTTAATAAGAAGAGGCTCATCATGATCAGAGTTTGTCTTAAGTCTTAACTCTGCATCATTTGAAAATTCCTACTGCTTTCTTTCTGATGTCCATACTTGCTGTTCAGAAAGAGAGTGATATTTCAGTGACCATTTAAAATGTGGTGTGTGATAGCAATATACAGTAGGGTAAATGCAGTATTTCTGTATTGTTTTGACAAACTTTTGAGTCACACGATGATGATGATGAGTTGCATCATTCTTCTAACATTAAAATGACAGTAATCTAATGAGCTGTCTGCCAACATGAAGAAACCAGCTTGTTTTGAGTGCTTTATTTTTTTTAAAATTAGCACAGGAGGTGATTTCTGGTTTTCAAGGTAATTGGTCTAATATCACTATATATTTTTGGATTAATAATAGCCTAGTTTAAAATAATTTGTTATTTTTTTAATAAGAATTCGTCACGAGTTGGACAGGTTCATTTTCATGTGAGGTGTTTCTGTTCTCTTCATTAGCTGAATGCCTCCAGACCGTATCTTTTGGAAGCGGGTTCATGATGGATGTCTCCTTGGCGCTGTTGCCAGGCAGCAGAGGTAAGCTGTGCCCGCTGCTCCATGTTGATTTGCTGTATTGTCCGGCCCTATCATGTTAAAATCTCATTCTGTGCTTTAAATATGTCCTGGGGCGACGTTAGCCTGCCTCTTACATTATTCACGTCTGGACTGTAGCTGTATTTTGCTTCTAGATGCCGTGAATAGACTTAGTGACTTGTCTGCCTCGTGTGTTTGTGAATGAGGAGGATAATTACATCTCTTGCAGTTCCAGTACTGGCCTGTGGGGGAGACGACAGCAGAGTTCACCTGTATGTGCAGCTCAATGGACAGGTAAGACTATCAGGTGTCTTTGCTTTATATTAATGCTGTTCATATTTTGCGTCTCATGTGGGTGCGTGACCTGTGTTACCTGTGAGTGTGTTTAGTTTCAGAGGCTTCTGACTCTGACAGGACATGAGGATTGGGTCCGACATGTGGAGTGGGCCACTAAAGGTAAGAATAAATGTGCTTAAGAAGTATTATATTCAGAGGAAGCAAAATGAAGTGTGTTTTAGGACCATACGACCCCATGAAATCTAAATTTGACCTTTGTAGCCTTTAGTCCTTATTGTAGCATTTAGTATTGATACTGCCATTAAAAAGTTTTGGTGTCAAAGGTTTTTTAAGAAATTTAAATACTTTCAATGCATTTAATTGATTGAAAATGTCAGTAACAAAACATTAAAAAATGTAACATAAATTTGTATTTTAAATAAATGCTGATATTTTGAACTTTGTATTAATTGAAGAATCCTGAAAAAAATGAAACATGGCTTCCACAACCGAGAACTTTAATAATTTGAAAATTCGGCTTTTCACAGGAATAAATTGTAATAATTTTTAATAATGTATTTTTATTCAAATAAATGGAGCCTTGGTAAACATAAGAGACTTTTAAATTATGAATTAGCAGATAAAAAAAAAATAAAAAATTAGCAGATAAACTCCTAATGTCCCTCTTTCAAATACCAGTTACCGAAAGATCAGTTAAATTACTAAATTGACTACTCAGTTGCTTCTTTCTAACTAAAAGATGTAATCCTTATTTAAATGCCTATTATTGACTATTTTTTAAAAAACAGATATACAGTCAGGTCCATAAATATTGGGACATCGACACAATTCTAACATTTTTGGCTCTATACACCACCACAATGGATTTCAAATGAAACAAACAAGATGTGCTTTAACTGCAGACTGTCAGCTTTAATTTGAGGGTATTTACATCCAAATCAGGTGAACGGTGTAGGAATTACAACAGTTTGCATATGTGCCTCCCACTTGTTAAGGGACCAAAAGTAATGGGACAGAATAATAATCATAAATCAAACTTTTACTTTTTAATACTTGGTTGCAAATCCTTTGCAGTCAATTACAGCCTGAAGTCTGGAACGCATAGACGTCACCAGACGCTGGGTTTCATCCCTGGTGATGCTCTGCCAGGCCTCTACTGCAACCGTCAGTTCCTGCTTGCTCTGGGGCATTTTCCCTTCAGTTTTGTCTTCAGCAAGTGAAATGCATGCTCAATCGGATTCAGGTCAGGTGATTGATCAGCCATTGCATAACAGTCCACTTCTTTCCCTCAAAAACTCTTTGGTTGCTTTGCAGTATGCTTTGGGTAATTGTCCATCTGCACTGTGAAGCGCCGCTCAATGAGTTCTGAAGCATTTGGCTGAATATGAGCAGATAATA
The DNA here is from genome assembly GCA_021397915.2 of Tor tambroides. Classification (NCBI taxonomy): domain Eukaryota; kingdom Metazoa; phylum Chordata; class Actinopteri; order Cypriniformes; family Cyprinidae; genus Tor; species Tor tambroides. Next base: position 54,865 of record JAFVLL020040961.1, read on the forward strand.
TTGCCCGAAACACTTCAGAATTCATCCCAAGCTAAGCTTTGTCAGCAGTCACATCATCAATAAATACAAGAGAACCAGTTCCACTGGCAGCCATACATGCCCACGCCATGACACTACCACCACCATGCTTCACTGATGAGGTGGTATGCTTAGGATCATGAGCAGTTCCTTTCCTTCTCCATACTCTTCTCTTCCCATCACTCTGGTACAAGTTGATCTTGGTCTCATCTGTCCATAGGATGTTGTTCCAGAACTGTGAAGGCTTTTTTAGATGTCGTTTGGCAAACTCTAATCTGGCCTTCCTTGGTTTTGAGGCTCACCAACAGTTTACATCTTGTGGTGAACCCTCTGTATTCACTCTGGTGAAGTCTTCTCTTGATTGTTGACTTTGACACACATACACCTACCTCCTGGAGAGTGTTCTGATCTGCCAACTGTTGTGAAGTGGTGCTTTCTTCACCAGGGAAAGAATTCTTTCGGTCATCCACCACAGTTGTTTTCCGTGGTCTTCCGGGTCTTTTTGGTGTTGTTGAGCTCACTCGGTGCTCCTTCTTTTAAGAATGTTCCAAACAGTTGCTTTGGCCACGCCTAATGTTTTTGCTATCTCTCTGATGGGTTTGTTTTGTTTTTCAGCCTAATGATGGCTTGCTTCACTGATAGTGACAGCTCTTTGGATCTCATCTTGACAGTTGACAGCAACAGATTCCAAATGCAAATAGAACACTTGAAATGAACTCTGGACCTTTTATCTGCTCATTATAATTGGGATAATGAGGGAATAACACACACCTGGCCATGGAACAGCTGAGAAGCCAATTGTCCCATTACTTTTGGTCCCTTAACAAGTGGGAGGCACATATGCAAACTGTTGTAATTCCTACACCGTTCACCTGATTTGGATGTAAATACCCTCAAATTAAAGCTGACAGTCTGCAGTTAAAGCACATCTTGTTCGTTTCATTTGAAATCCATTGTGGTGGTGTATAGAGCCAAAAATGTTAGAATTGTGTCGATGTCCCAATATTTATGGACCTGACTGTATGTACCATCCAAATTTCCTGTTTAAACTGGAGATAAAGCCACAGAAAAGTAGAATGTGGTCTAGCACTTCTCATTACTGTTATGCCGTAAATTAAAATGTTTGTGTTTATGCACTTTTTAAGCTGATTTTAATTTTCACTGACAGGACGATTCTCATTACTGTATTACGGCAATAAACATCATTTTAAGAAATGATGAGAATTACTAACTAACTCATAAAAAACAAAAAAATATCAAATACAATTGTGGGGTGAAATATGATGTGCATATGTTTCATGAATTTTGGCATAAGAGTTGAAGTCCAAAACCCATTTAATACATATTATACAGTACTGGCAGTGAAATAGTCCAAGGATATAAAATGCACCATCTTATGGAGCCAGTATTGTTGTTTTCACTCTCACATTCTTTTATAATGCATGAAACGGACTTGCTGCCAACTAAAGGCACTGTAACTGAAATATACAAGTGGGAAAGCCTCACATAATACTTTTTTTAACTGCTTGTTGGATGTGTAGATGGAGATCTCTGGCTAGCCAGCTGTTCACAGGACTGTCTGATCAGAGTGTGGAGACTGTTTGCCAAGACTATCAATGAACCAGACCAGCAGACTGACGCTGTTATCAAAATGAAGGAGAATGTTTTTCAAGTGTCTGGAGATGGTGAGGCTGGAGGTCTTGCATGATTGTAATATAGTTGTGTGATGACTTGTATAAACTGGTTATTGTTGAGTTGATTAGCTGCTTGATTATCTGTTTTGAAATCATGTCTTGGCCTATAGAAACACAAAATCAAGGATTACATATACAGTGTTTTATAAGCAGAGTCCAAAAATGAACTTGCCAGGACCCAAATGCAAGTAAAAATTGAGTTTGTTTAGCAAAGACTTCAAGTAATGAAAAATGTGTGAGTATAATAATATGTTCCCATTGCTTATTTCTTTCTGCTCTAGAGTTTGCTGTGACTCTTGAAACAGTGTTGGCTGGCCATGAAAACTGGGTTTATGGAATTCACTGGCAACCTCCGTGTGTCAAAGGTATTTCTGCATGCTTTCATTTAGTGATCAGTGAGCATGAGCTGATTTGGTTTCTTTTATATCTTAATATCACTGTAATGTGCTGTGAAATTCTTTTAATTTTGATATTATATAATTTGTTGTTTGTATTATTTTCATTTGTATTCATCCAGTCTCTGCCTCTGTTTTGTTACTTGTTGTCTCCCCCTGCAGGTGACTCAGTGGAACAGCCCCTGAAGCTGCTCTCTGCCTCAATGGACAAAACCATGATCTTATGGGGGCCAGAGGAGGATTCAGGCGTGTGGGTTGAGCTGGTAAAGTCACCTTGTTTACTACTTAATAAATACTGATATTAGAAAAATTTAGAAGGTGCATTAGAATGCATGTGAGTTTCCAGAAGACTTGAGGAATCTAGCTTTAGTTCCAGCCTTTCAGAGTTACCACTCTACATGAGTACTATAAAGAAAGGGCAGGAAATTATGGGATAGAGAGAGAAGAAATGAGATTCAGACGACTCCAGAGTTGGACTCTGATGTGTCAAACACATTGCACTACCACTGTGCCATGACTCTGATTCAACATTTTTTTGCATCCAAAAAAACAAAAAACATTTGTTCATAAAGCACCTTTCAAATCCAATTCAATGCAATTCAAAGTGCTTTACAGACATAAGAATACAATAAAAATAAAAATCAACAAAAAACAGAACATAAATTATAATGATGTTAATAAATAAAATAAACATAACTAATAAAAGCCAGACTAAATAACTGGGTTTTTAATTCATGTTTAAAAATATCAATATATTCTGCACCTCCCATTTCCTCTTGGCATGGAGCTTAATGGCTGAATGCAGCATCTTTAAAAAAGAGAGGAACCAGATGATCCGTGGGACCTTGAAGATTTATAGACTGAAAGCTTATTTAAAAGGTACTCTGGTGCAAGACCATGTAGTGCCTTATAAAGAAAATGAAAACTAGCATAAAGACTTTAAAATAGGCACATAATCTAGTTCTAGACACAAGATATCACCCATTGCAGACCCTACGTCAATGGCTTCAGTCTCCTCTGTTTTTTTAAAACATGAGTGTACAGATCAAGCTCCTGGAAAGAAACAATCCCATCCTGAGGTTATTTCCTTCCTGTCTTTCATACACTCTCTGGTTTCCAGTCATGGACTTCTAGAATCCACAGCAGGGGCAGGAAGTGCTGCACAAGCTCCTCTGTTACGCTCTCTGAGTCTTGCAGGGAACAGCTGCCCATTCTCTGTTAACTGCATCGAATTTAACCCACACACTGAGAAGAGAACTGCACAGATAAGCTTGTTCTCTTCCATCTGTGTGAGGGATTGTGAATGTTTGGTGAGTTCCTCTCAGAAATGGGAATGGCAATTAAAAACGATGTTTTTTTCACTTCAGTCATAATAGGACATTTTGATTGGCATTGCAGCAGCAGATAACAGGCTTGACTTTGTGGTTGATTAATAAGAGGTACTCACTTTGATCTTGGCATACAGACATGGGTCTCTGGGCTCAGATCAATAGCTCCTGATTCTGACACTTGGCGTGTTGTAGTACGATGATGCACATGCTTTGTCGTACTAAGGATTGTCCAATTAAATATGAAAGACAGTGAGTTTTAGTTGTAAGAAGAAAGGGTTGATTTCAGGCCTTGTGTTGTACCTGGATGCAGTGGGGTTGTTCTGCATCTGTTATCTTCTGCACTGCATGTGTCTTAAAGGGCATACGATATGAGGTAGGTGTGAACTGGGTTATCAGATGTGGTGGAGCGCCTTTGAACTGACAGATTCATGGATACAGAGGAAATAAATGTGGGTTATCATAGATCCTTTCTGATCTCCACCGTCTGATCCCCTACTTTCACTTCAGCTTTACCTCAGGTTAAGAGATAAGTAACAGATATAATGCATACTTACAAATGGCTATTACTACATTATGTAGAAAAAAACTGAAAAGGTTGTAGCATAAAGGCCTTTTACGCACTAAACATAAATATTTGTCATTAACTAGATTTTGAACAGACACAATGAATTCCTTGGGAGTTTTTGCTGCTGATCTTTGATTAAATTCCACTAATTACATTAGATTTGATTTCATTTTTTAACCTGTCCTCAACCATTGAGCCTGCAATAATTACTTATTCAAAAACATGGCAGTTTATGTTATCTAAAACTTGCCTTATGGACTGACTGCAAGTGCCCTACTAAGCAGAAAATGACCTGTATCACTTTGGCTAATTAACACATCCACAAAGAAGAGTCTCCTCCATAATTATTAGCCTAATTGGTCAGATTTAGTGGAGAGCTGGTTTGCAGTAGAGTGGCCAGGCAAACCGCTGGGTAAAGTACACCCTCCTAATAAGTCATGTTGCTAGTGAGCAGTGTGGGGGGACTGCAGGGACCATTTTGAAACTCTGTGAGCCATTAGTGTTGTGCTAATGGTTTATTTTCCCTGATAGACCAGAAGAGAGAACGGATGAGTTACCATGAAAAATCTTTAACCTCCAGACCTCATGACCTACACCCACATCACCTAGAATTGGCGTACTATTGAGCTGCTCATCATTGTTGGATTGCTCACTTTCAGCCTCATGAATCTCTCATCTCTACAGGAATGAAACCATGAGTAAAACATTAGTTTGTCCGGTAGCGATTACCTTTATCTTGTAAGATAAAGTGCGAGATAATCCAAGTAGTCATTTAGCAAACGCTTTTATCCACAGTGACTTGCAGTATACTTATTGAATCACTCTGGATCAACGGATGCTAAGTACCTTTCAAGGGCATAAGGCTGATAGTTCATGGATTGCTTCTACTGGGCATGTTTCCACTTCTCATTGGTTCTATCTAAAGTGCTTTCATTTTTTAAGTGTGGGGTTATCGCTACCAGTTGAGCTACAAGAACCTACAATCTTTTGGCTACCAGCTTAGATCTTCTAGACCACATCATTGTAGTACTGAGACACTGTTTGATTTCCTGGATCCTAAAGCGTTTCGTCACTCCTCTGCATTGTTTCCTTTCGTACCAATCCCATCCAAAACACTGTGGTTTGTGTTACAACACACACTGTGCCACAAATCCATATTGGTGTTCCTTCCCTAAACAAGAGTGATTGCACATTTCACCCATGAGATTTGGTCGTGATATACGAGTAGCCATGTGGACGGAATTCAAAATCAATCTGGTTAATGTTGCATCACTCTTTCCAGAATGGCTTGCAGAGATCCGTGCCATTCAAAGTGAAGGGCTCTCTTTATCGCAGTCATTAGTTCCGCCATATTCACTCCGTAGGATACGCCTGTGAAGGGCATCTCAAATGTCTCTCTACTGGTGTACACAGGAGCGTGAAAATGTCGATAGCCCTTACCAGTTGATGGTTTGTGAATTTAGTTTTGAATCCATGTTTTCCAGCCAACGTGGCTTTGTCCGAACTGTGCTGCATGTCTTGTGGTGGCGTTAAAATCTCAGCGTTAGATGGCTTTGTCCATCTAGTGTTGTTGGTTTGATGAAGAGCTTAAGCTAGCCACTTGATCTGGCTATATCTTTGAGACATGCTCTGCTAGGCACGACAGGAGACTGTGAATCATTGAGCGGTGACACCCTGAACGTGAGGACTCACTGCTGCTCTTAACACGGCTGCTGGAAATGTCTTGTTCTGCTCAAGGTCAACAGGAAACACCACTGCGATGGCTGTCTACTGAAATTTTCATACCTCCTTTTCACAGCTGAAAGTGTGATTCGATTAAATTCCAAAAATATTTCACCCTGTGTGCATTGGCAATGCAGATGTTGAGGCTGGAGCATCAGTCTTTGCTTGCACACAACCATAAATAAAAGTAGAGGCAGGTTATCGCTGACGGCATAATCATGACTAATTATCTTGTTTTATACAATGTTACCGCTTGCTCCGCAGCACGACTCACTTCCCCCATTACCGTGAGACACTCGAGCAGCATTAAGCATGTTAGACACGGGCCAGACGGAGGGCAAGCCGTGCTACAGTTTGCTGAAAAACAATTACATTGCTTTGGTATTCATAGCCCAGCCCAGTCAGGGGAGTTTACACTGATTCATTCTTCATGTGACCATTTTGTCTCCCAGCTTTCCGAGGCTCATGTTTGATTTAATGTGTGTGTGATTATGTTCAACATCACATTAATGCATTCAAAGGAAGCAAACACGATTTATTTCTCATTTAATAGTCTCCTCTTTGCATACATTGTGCTTTTCGCTTGTTGGCCTGATTAATTGGTGTCCTCAGACTGTTACTTAACGGAGATGGAGCACAGCTGTAGACTCTCAACTCGGATTGCTCAGGATTCATGACTGCTAATTAGTGGCCTGCTTGACCAGCCGGTTTATCAGGGGCAGTGACACCAGCGAAGGCCTCTCTTATCAAACACTCAACATCAAGAACATGATGGAGAGTGCAGTGTAGTTCCCAGGTTTTTGTTTTCGTATAAATGTCCTCTTTGGGATCGTATTTTAGTCACCCCAAGTAATTAACTCATAACAGCCACAACATAATGTCGTTCTGTCTGTATAATCAAATGAACAAATAACCCTAAAAAGAGTTTAGAACCACTTCAGACAGGATTTCACAGTGGATGACAATCTACAATATCATCTTACTAAGGGACTGTGGTAGCCTGGTTTTTAGATCTGGGGTGCATTTCCCAAAAGTATTGTTAGCTAAAAAGAAAGTTTGTCACCAACAATTCAGTGTTTCCCAAAACCATTGTTCCAATGAGCATTTGTGAACAGCTTGGTTGGAACTGCAGTTCTCACTCTGTGATTAGAAACAGATTCTTCTTAGTATGACATGTGGACCTAAATAGATCAAGCTCTTTAGCAAAATAAGCAATATATATCCGACCAGGCAACCTTTTTCCAAACTTTTATTGTCCAATTTTTGTAAGCCTGTGTGAATTGTATCCTCACTTTCCTGTTAGGAGCAACAAATGTGGTCTTCTGCTGCTGTAGCCGATCTGCTTCAAGGTTCGACGTGTGTTCAGAGATGCTCTTCTGCAAACCTCAGTTGTGATGGGTGGTTATTGGAGTTACTGTTGCCTTTCTGTCAGCTTGAACCAGTCTGGTTATTCTCCTTTGACCTCTGGCATCAACAAGGCATTTTCACCCACAGAACTGCTGCTCACTGGATATCTTCTCTTTTTCTGACCATTCTAGTAAACACTAGAGATGCATGAAAATCTCGGTAGATCAGCAGTTTCTGAAATACTCAGACCAGTCTGGCACCAAAAACCATGTTCAAAGTCACTTAAATTACCTTTCCCATTCTGATGCTTGGTTTGAACTTCAGCAGATTGTCTTGACCATGCCTACATGCATTGAGTTGCTGCCATGTGATTGGCTGAAATGATATTTGCATTAGTTGTAACTAGCTAGTTAATTTAAGCCAGCAGCCATATCACCCTATAGCCCAAGACCGGTTACCCACTGAAGCTAAGTAGGGTTGAGCCTGGTCAGTACCTGGATGGGAGACCTCCTGGGAAAAACTAGGTTGCTGCTGGAAGAGGTGTTAGTGAGGCCAGCAGGGGGTGCTCACCCTGTGGTCTGTGTGGGTCCTAACGCCCCAGTGTAGTGACGGGGACACTATACTGTAAAAAGCACCGTCCTTCGGATGAGACGTTAAACCGAGGTCCTGACTCTCTGTGGTCATTAAAAATCCTAGGATGTCCTTCGAAAAAGAGTAGGGGTGTTACCCCGGCATCCTGGCCAAATTTGCCCATTGGCCTCTGACCATCATGGCCTCCTAATCATCCCTATACACTGATTGGCTTCATCACTCTGTCTCCTCTCCACCAGTAAACTGGTGTGTGGTGGGCGTTCTGGCGCACTATGGCTGCCGTCGCATCATCCAGGTGGATGCTGCACGCTGGTGGTGGTTGAGGAGATCCCCCCCTTGTATGTAAAGCGCTTTGAGTGCCTTGAAAAGCGCTATATAAATGTAATGAATTATTATTATTATTATTAATTTCTCCAACAATGCATCATACTATGGTAGTTAAGCAGCAAATTACACAAATACTGGATGTTTGAGTCCCTCAATGGGTTACCAGTCCACCATTGTGTCTTTCTAGGTATTCCTACAAGAATGTTTTGGCTTGATGTGTGGTGTGGTGTTGTACATTATGATATGGATAGTTTGAATATTTATTGCTTCTCCATTATTTCTTGTTGACTCTTCATTAAGGTTCGTGTTGGGGAAGTTGGAGGAAATACCCTGGGTTTCTATGGATGCCAGATGAGTCCAGACGGCTTTATGATTCTGGCTCATGCCTTTCACGGAGCACTGCACCTCTGGCACCGTGACAGCAACCAGGTCAGACGTAACTGACAACCTCCGCCAGTAACGCAAAGCTTTTTATGCAAACATTCCTGTTTGCCTAATAAAAACTGTCAAAATTTAAGTATATTATGATTAATACTAAATGGAGTAAATGAATATGGAGATTTATGTTTTGCACAGGGAGAATGGAGGCCTAGCGTGGTCATTTCGGGTCACTTTAACGCAGTGCAGGACTTAAGCTGGGACCCTGAGGGAGAGTTTATCATCACTGTCGGATCAGACCAAACCACCAGACTCTTTACACCCTGGACCAGAAAAGAATGCTCAGAGGTTTAAACAAATATCAACTAGTTGATTTTTGAATGATCATACATTGTAGGCTTTTATAGTTGTTCAACGCTTACTGTGTTTGCAGTTTACCTGGCACGAGATCTCAAGGCCACAGATCCACGGCTATGACATGCAGTGTCTGACTATGGTTGGGCGTTTTCAGTTCGTGTCCGGTGCTGACGAGAAGGTCCTGCGGGTGTTCAAGGCTCCAAGGAATTTTGTGGAGAACTTTGCTAACATATCATGCACCTCTCTGGAGAAACTGCTGGGCTGTAATGTAAGTACTTAGAATAATCTCATCTTTAAACTTTAATTAGATACATCAAATAAAACCTGGGTTTTAATTACTCTTTGCGCTGTCTTGGATCAGCGAGAGATTTCAAGATGAGTCTCACATTTTTCCATTATCTTAATCCTAATGTTTATGCACATGCTCTCAGATATATAGCTAAATGAGTTTCATTTTCTGTAACTTGAGGTCATGATAAATGAGACGACATAAATGGCATTCTCAATTCAGGTTGATCTTGTGTAATTAAGCGAATATCACTTGAACGCTTTGGCTCTTGTGGAGCCAGACACAGCCGTGCTCATATTTAGACCAGCATTTTGCTTTTATACAACAGTTCAGTGAGAAGTTGTTATAGAGTAATTTGCATTTCAGGCAAAATTTGACAAGTTAACAATATAATAGAAGGGTAGAAGGGTTTATATATAGAGGTTTTACAGTGTGTGTCTGTTTCCTGGATGTTCAGGATATAGCAGATCTCCCAGAGGGAGCTAGCACTCCTGCCCTTGGCCTGTCCAACAAGGCCGTGTTTCAAGGTATGAACCCTTTGAATTCATTGGCCACAGGAGAATTTACATTGTGCTGATCCTGAGAGCGGTGAGCCAGTTGCTAACCTTTACTGTGGCGTCTGATGTGTTTACAGGTGACCTCGCATCTCCGAGCTCTCAACAGGACAGTGAAGATTTCAATAGTCTGTCCGACCAATATAAAGAGTCCTACTTTCATCCTCTCAAACTCACGGGTATTTATGTATACAGTTTTATTTTCTTTTTAACTATTGCATTAAAAATGAACTGTGGTTGGTTATTTTTACATTTCAGTCAAATGGCCTGTTCCTCTCCAAGCAGATAGTTCTTTGCCTAAATAAAGTATAATATGCACCAGACGTTATGGCAAAAGTCAAGAACGTCACCATCACCAGGTAGACACTGTAAATTCCCCAGTTATTCCTAGAAAACACATTGATATCCTACATTTGTGACAAGCAGTTATTAAAGACTGTTTTCTCTGGTTTATTAATGTATCTGGGGCATGAATCAGAGATACTGGAGACAAATGTTATTACAG